>JAJOOS010022344.1:0-19988 GCA_029582725.1 Solanum chiquidenum | reverse complement strand
TTTATATAACGATAAAATATAATTATAATAGAATAAGAAATATTTTCATTTTCATTTTTTTCTTGAATTGATGAAGTAAGATAAACATTTACTAATTTTAAAAAATATTATTAGAAATAGAATATGTTGAAAAGAAAATGAATAATATATTTATTTAAAAAAATGAGCATTTTTTACCCAAAATAACAATAAGGGCATTTTTGGACCAAAGTATTGACGAAAAGGGCATTTTTGGACCAAACTACAAACGGAGGGCATTTTTGTTCCTTTCGCATAGTTTAAGGGCATTTTTGACCCTTTTTCCCTTCTTTTAATGAAAAATAATTTGGTGATATTCTATGATGCTTGAGAAAAGTTGAGTTATTTTTAAATTACGAAAAATAATTTATACTTTGAGAAAAAGTGGTAGGCCTAGGAGTACGTAATCAAATATTCTACTCTACTATAGTATTTAAGAATCTTGAAGCACACATGTGTTCGTCAACATGTGTGCTTCTTGGTATTCACATTAAATTAAGGGATTTTACAAATGAAAGCATTTTAGACTTTCAAATTAGATAAAAGCTGTCTCATTCTAATATAAAACAATTCTTCTTCATTTCTGTTGTGTTGTGTATTAATTTAACAGTTGTGGATCCCACCAGCTTCCATTCACCATTACCATGACTCTTTCTATTTCATCCGTTTTTCAAGTTTTTACCTTATGGCTTCAAATATAATATTACTTCATTAATTAGTATTTAATCTATGAAACATAATAGATAAAAGATTATATTTATTTTTGTTTTAAATTGTTTGATTTATTTTAATTTGGTATGAAATTTAAGAAAGAAAAAGTTAAATTTTGGGATCTTCAACATATTACGTGAAAAGTTAGAACTAAAAAAAATATTAAAATGAGATAGAATTGTTCTTTTTAAATAGAGTAACAAAAAGTAGATCAAATAAATTAAAATGAAAGAAGTAATATTTTAGGAATAAAATAAATATGCTATATTATTAGAAAAATTGAAAATTAATTTATATTTCCAGTTTCATATATCTTTTACAAATCTCTTGTCCTGTTTTCGTGCATTAGTTTGTGCATATATTCAAACGATGTTTCCAAATTTAAGATGTCTATTTATACTCGAGTTTAGTACTTTCTCTATTTTAATTTATTTATATTACTTTTTTTTAATATGTTATATATTTAAACATTATGTAAAAAAATCTATAAAATAACAATAATTTAAAAAAAAACTTTAAAATGACGTAAAAATACTATAAATCACAATAATTAACAGCTTCAAATATTTAAAAAACACATAAAATTTGATTGACTCTTTAAATATTATTTGTGTCACGTAAATTGAGACATAGAGAGTAATATATATTATTTGAAAATTATTTAAAAAATTACTATGAATCACAATAATTAATAACTTAAAATATTAAAAAATCGTAATTATTTTTTAAAGGATTCTCAAAATTTCAATTTTGTCACATAAATTGAAACAAAAAAAGTAATATATATTGGGCTCGTGCTAGCACGGTGTCCATATCTAGTGTGTTTTAGAAAGCTCAACGAAATTACCTGAAAAATATTCCCCCACACATTACTTTATGAGTAGTCTTATTTTATTACTCAAACACGGTGAGCTCTACTTTGAAAATGACTTTTTTTATTAATTAAATTTGTGACTTACTTAATCAATAAGTATATATAAAGGAAACAACAAATCTTGGATAACACGTACTATATTAAATTCCACATACAACTTTTGTCTGTATATATATGTGGAACAACACCAACAAAAGTATCATTTCTCACTTCTAAATTCTCCATTTCAAAAACTTAGTATAAAAAAAAAACCTTATATTTTCATTTTTGATTCGTATAAACATGACAGCCATGAAAAGAAGAAGAGAAGATAATGGACAAGTGGAAGCATAAGCTATGGCTAATTGCGCCTTAATGCTTTTATCGCGTTTAAACAACGATAATGATTTTGAATGTAAGATTTGTAACAAACGCTTTCCATCTTTTCAAGCCTTTGGTGGACATTGTACAAGTCATAATAAACGATCAAGATTAATATTAAAATGTAAAGGCACCAACAAAAAAAATTTACACTTCAAAAAATGAATTGCCTTTTTCACCAAAACCACTTAATTATGTTTTCTAACATAAAACCCTCAGACTTTACTTTTACTAACACACATGCCAGAAAATTCAACTTATGGGTAATACTTTTTTTTTCTCTGTATTTTTAATATAATAAATACAAATTCAATTTTACGCGAACGGATTAATAGTTACTACTACTTGCATCCAAAGTAATAATTTTGTCATAATCTTTTTAAAATTCATTCACGTTTTTAGTATTTTAATTTTTGCGCTTGAATTTTGATTGGATCGGTCATATTTAATTGGATTTTGTATTTATAACACTAAAAACAAAATAAAGAAGTAGTAAAAGAGTAGTATCCATCGGATATGGGTCGAGTCAATTGCTTAAAATTAAATTCATATTTCTTAAATTAAAATTAAAAAAAATCATAAAGAGTTTCCATAGAAAGTTAATTTTCCGTCATATGTGATTTTTGTGTTAATTGGGACAATGTTTTATAATTTTTGTGTTTGAAAACATAATTAAGTGATTTTAATTTGATGGGAAAAAATCATAATTATATGGTCATTAATGAAGTTTATCCCTACTTTTAATTAATTAAAAGTTTTGAGTTTAAACTCTAAAAATTAAAGAAATTATATTCCAATTTTTTCTATATATATATAGACTTTACACGACATGAATCTGAATTAATTTCTCTACATTCAAAACAATCTCATGAAAACCAAAATACAAATAAAAAATTAGTAGCATCATATATCCAACCGTCAAACAAAATTCGACTCCATCACAATTTATGTCATTTTCCTTCATGAATCTTTGACTTCTACAAAACGATTTGTGAAAGTAATACTAAACCATGTTGCCTTGTTTTTTCTCTTCCGACTTGTGTACAAAGTCACTGCTCTCATAACCCTCACCAACCAAGAAACTAATATTTGTTTCGTCCCATTTTTGATGACATTGTTTTTTGACATAATATTTAAGAAAAAAACTATATTCGAAACTTATAGCTAGTTTAAAATAATTTTTATGTATTTGTATTGTTGTAAATCATTTTATTAAAGGTAAAAAAAATTAAATTATTTCTAGCTATAATAAGATAACATTCTTTTCAAAACATATTAAAAAGAAATAAAATAGTTAGGAATCACTTATTGCGAGGTATAAGGTGTAACAATTTCAGGATAAAATATAGGATTACTTTATCACATGTTTGGTTGAAAGTATTAGTCTATTAGGTGACTCTTGAATTATTTATCCCATAATTTTTGTCATAGTAATTGAATAAGTAATATACATAACGGAATAACTTGTTCCAATCAAACGACCCTAATAGTAATATAAAATTAGTCTTAAAAAAGCACATTGTACTTTTCACGATGCTACGTATGCACGTGTTTTTCTTTTTTGCAACCCTTTATTTGGTCAACCATACACATATGAAGGCAGTTGGAAGTGTTCTAGAAACCTCCAAGAAGCCAACATTATTTTACTTTTCTTGTCTCTTTTAAATTGTTCATTTTCTTTGACTCACTTAACCAACAAGGAAAATTCAGACACACGCAAAAAAGTCAAGATACAAACTTATATATATATGTGAAGCAACACCATCCAAAGTGTATCATATTCTTAAACTTCTAAATTCAAATCTTTCTTTCAAACTTCTAAATTTGATAATACAATTTGTAAGAATCTTCAATAATATGACATCTATGAAAAGAAGCAGAGAAGACAATATGCAAATTGAAGTAGAGGCCATGGCTAATTGCGCCTTAATGCTTTTGTCTCGTTTCAACAACACTTCTTCATCATCAGATCATCATCACATTAATGATTTTGAATGCAAGACTTGCAATAAACGTTTCCCGTCTTTCCAAGCCTTAGGCGGTCATCGTGCAAGTCATAATAAAAAGTCAAGATTACTCGGAGAGTTTCTTGTTCAAACCAACAAAAAGAATAAGATGCATAAATGTTCTATTTGTGGTGTGGAGTTTTCTTTGGGTCAAGCGTTAGGAGGGCACATGAGGCGTCATCGCGATGAAATTAATAAAACGTCGAGGATGATACCAGTGTTGACGAAGTCGAATAGCAGCAAGAGGATTTTTTGTTTGGACTTAAACTTAACCCCTCGTAATGATAATGTTGATTTCAAGTTATGGCCGACGGCACCAATTGCATCTCCTGTTTTGAGAATCTTTATTTAATTAGTTCATTTTAGACATTTTGCATTCATTTTTGTTGTATATAATCCTTAATTAGTTCGTTCATTCTTTTACTTCAGGAACGTAATAAAGTTTGATTCAATAAAGTTTTGGGAAAAATTTCTTGAAAGTCATATCACCAAAATATACTCTCTCTGTCCACTTTTATTTGTCATGTTGCGCTTTTCAAAAGTAAATTTGACTGATTTTCAAAGTTATATTAGAATACATTAATTCGATATTTTAAATAAAAATTTAGATATTCAAAAACTATACAAAAAGTACTATAAGTTGCAAATTTTTGCATATCAATATGATGAAAAAATACATCATAAAATGTTAGTCAAATTTTTTATAGTTTGACTCTAAAAAAGGAAATTATGACAATTAAAAGTGGACGGAAGTAGTATATTATTGGGCTAATCAACACGAAAACTGAGAAAATCGTCTAATTCATATAAATTTGTCCCTAGATGTCCAAAAATCACTCTAAACTGATAAGATTGTACGTACTACTCCCTCAAAAGGTTTCGCAAAAAATTCATCCAAAAGTCATATCACCAAAAATTCATGGGCTAACACATACGAAAAATTGAGAAAATCGCATAATTCCTGTAAATCGACCCCTAAGTTCCTAAAAATCACTCTAAAAATGGTGAAATTGTATGTATTGCTCCCCAAGCTCTCTATAGAGGGTTTCATAAAGGTTTCACAAAAAATTCGTCGGGAGGTCATATCACCAAATATTCATGGACTAACACACACGAAAAACTCATAAAATCGCTTAATTCATATATATTGGCCCCTAAATGCCCAAAAAATCACTCTAAAAATGGTGAGACGGTAGGTACTGCTCCCATAACTCCATACAGAGGGTTCTATAAAGGTTTCACAAAAAAATAGTCTAGAAGTCATATCACCAAAATATTCATAGGTTAATTAACACACATGAAAAACTAAGAAAATTTTCAAATTTTACCATTTTTCGTGTGCTATAGTCCATGAATTTTTGGTGATACAGGATATCGACTTGCTTTTACCGAAATTTTTTATAGACGTCCGTTACGACTTTATTAATGGCGTAAGGTTATCCCGAGGGGAAAACATACGCATTTTCAAGTTCAATCGAGCCCCAAAGTGGGAAAAACAGAATTTTACAGTTTTTCGTGTGCTATAGTCCATGGATTTTTGGTGATACGAAATATTTCCGACTTGTTTTTGGTCGAAAGTTTTTCATGGAAATCCGTTACGACCTTATTAATGGTGTGAGTTGGTCCCGAGGGGAAAACAAACGCATTTTCAAGTTCAAACGATCCCCAAGGCGGGGAAAAAATCAAATTTTATCGTTTTTTGTGTGCTATAGACTATGGATTTTTGGTGATACGGGATCCCGTCTTGTTTTTTGCCAAAAATTTTCATGGATGTCCATTACGACATTATTAATGGCGTGAGTTGGTCTGGAGGGGTAAACGGGCACATTTTCAAGTTCAAATGATCCTTACAGTGGAAAAAACTGAATTTTACCATTTTATGTATGCTACAAGTCCATGGATTTTTGGTGAAACGGGATCCCAACTTATTTTTGGTCGAAACTTTTTATGGACGTCCGTTACGACCTTATTAATAGCGTGAATTATTTTCGATGGGCAAAACAAATGCATTTTCAAGTTCAAACAAGCTCCAAATTGGGAAAAAACTGAATTTTACCATTTTTCGTGTGCTATAGTCCATGAATTTTTTGTGATATGGGATCTCGGCTTGATTTTGGCCAAACTTTTTCATGGACGTACGTTACGACCTTTAAAATGGCGCGAGTTGGTCCCGAGACGAAATCACACTCATTTTCAAGTTCAAACGAACCCAAAGCGCGAAAAACAAAATTTTACCATTTTCGTGTGCTATAGTCCATGGATTTATGGTGATACGGGATCCCGTCTTATTTTTTGCCTAAATTATTTGTGAAAGTTCGTTAAGACCTTATTAATGATGTGAGTTGATCCCAAGGGGCAAACTGATGCATTTTGAAGTTCAAACGAGTCCCAAAGAGGGAAAATCCAAATTTTACCATTTTCGTGTGCTATAGTCCATAGATTTTTGGTGATACGGGATCCAAGCTTGTTTTTGGCCGAAATTTTTCATGCACACCCGTTACAACCTTATTAATGGCGTGAGTACGTCCCGATGGGCAAACAGACGCATTTTAAAGTTCATTTGATCCCCAAAATAGGAAAAAACATTTTTTATCGTTTCCATGTTCTAATCCATGGATTTTGGGTGATACAAGATCTTGACTTATTTTCTATTGAAATTTTTTATGGACGTCCTTTACGATCTGATTAATGGTCTAAGTTGGTTCCGAGGGTCAAACAGATGCATTTTCAAGTTCAAACGATCCCTAAAGTGGGAAAAACTGAATTTTATTATTTTTTGTGTGCTATAGTCCATGGATTTTTGGTGATGCGGAATCCCATCTTATATTTTACCAAAAATTTTCATGGACGTCTGTTACAACCTTATTAATGGCGTGAGTTCATCCCGAGGGGCAAACTGATGAATTTTCAAGTTCAAACGATCCCCAAAGCGGGAAAAACATAATTTTACCATTTTTTGTAGGTTATAGTCCATGGATTTTTTGTGATACGGGATCTCGGCTTGTTTTTTGTTGAAATTTTATATGGACTTTCGTTACGACCTTATTAATGGCGTGAGTTGGTCACGAGGGGAAAACAAACGCATTTTCAAGTTTAAATGAGCCTCAAAGCGGGATAAATCGAATTTTACCATTTTTCGTGTGCTATAGTCCATAAATTTTTGGTGATACATGATCTCTTCTTATTTTTGGCCGAAATTTTTTCATGGACGTCTGTTACGACCTTATTGATTGCGTGAGTTGGTCCCGAGGAGCAAACAAATGCATTTTCAAGTTCAAACGAGCTCTAAAGGGGGAAAACCCAAATTTTACCATTTTTCGTATGCTGTAGTCCATGAATTTTTGGTGATATGAGATCTCGACTTTTTTTGGCCAAAAAATTTATGGACGTCTGTTGGGACCTTATTAATTGCGTGAGTTGGTCCCGAGGGGCAAACATACACATTTTCAAGTTTAAACGATCTCCAAAGCGGAAAAACCCAAATTTTACCATTTTTTATGTACTATAGTCCATAGATTTTATGTGATACGGGAACCCGATTTGTTTTGGCCGAAACTTTTCATGGACGTCAGTTACGACCTTTATTAATGGCGTGAGTTGGTCCTGAGGAGCAAACAAATGCATTTTCAAGTTCAAACGAGCCCCAAAGCGGGAAAAACCAAATTTTATCATATTTTGTGTGCTATAGTCCATGGATTTAGGGTGATACGGGATCCCGACTTGTTTTTGGTCAAAAAAATTTATGGACGTTTGTTGCAACCTTATTAATGGCGTGAGTTGGTCTCGAAGGGCAAACTTACGCATTTTCAAGTTCAAACGAGCCCCAATGCTGGAAAGACCAAATTTCTCATTTTTCGTGTGGTAACATTCATGGATTTTTGGTGATACGTGATCCCGACTTGATTTTGGCCAAAACTCTTCATGGACGTCCGATATGACCTTATTGATGGCGTGAATTGGTCTCGAGGGGCAACATGTGTATTTTTAAGTTCAAACGAGCACCAATGTGGGAAAGACTGAATTTATCATTTTTCGTGTACTATAGTTCGTGAATTTTAGGTGATTCGTGATCTGACTTATTTTTTATCAAAATTCTTAATGGACGTCCGTTACGATCTTATTAATGACGTGATTTGGTCTCGAGGGGCAAACATACACATTTTCAAGTTCAAACTAGCCCCAGTGCGGAAATGACTGAATTTACCATTTTTTCGTGTGTTATAGCTCATGGATTTTTGGTGATACGTAATCTCGATTTGTTTTTAGCCAAAAAATTTCATGGACGTGTGTTACGACCTTATTAATTTTATGAATTGGTCCTGAGGGGCAAATAGATGTATTTTCAACTTCAAACAAGCCATAATGCAGGAAAGACCAAATTTACCTTTTTTCTTGTGTTATAGTCCATAATTTTTTGGTGATTTGTGATCAGACTTTTTTAGGCCAAAATTTTTCATGGACGTCCATTATGACCTTATTAATGGTGTGAGTTGGTCCCGAGGGGCAATTAGACGTATTTTTAAATTCAAACGAGCCCCAAGGCAGGAAAGACTGAATTTACCATTTTTTTGTGTTATAGTCCATGAGTTTTTGGCGATACGTGATCCCGACTTTTTTTTGGCCGAATTTTTTCATGGACGCCTGTTACGACCTTATTAATGGCTTGAGTTAGTCCCAAGGGGCAAACTGACGCATTTTCAAGTTCAATCGAGCCACAATGCGGGAAAGATCGAATTTACCATATTTAGTGTGCTATAATCCATAGATTTTTGGTGATCCCAACTTGTTGTTTTTTGCTGAAACTTTTCATGGACGTTCGATACGACCTTATTAATGGCATGAGTTGGTCCCGGGGAACAAACAAATGTATTTTCAAATTTAAATGATCCCCTATGCGGGAAAGATCGATTTTATCGTTTTTCGTGTGCTATAGTCCATGGATTTTTGGTGATTCGTCATCCCGACTTGTTTTGGGCCAAATTTTTTTATGAACGTCCGTTACGACCTCATTAATGGCGTGAGTTGGTCTCGAGAGGCAAACAAACATATTTTCAACTTCAAACGAGCCCCAATGCGGGAAATACCGAATTTACTATTTTTCGTGTGTTATAGTCCATGAATTTTTGTGATATGTGATTCTGAGTTATTTTTGACCAAAATTTTTCATGGACTTCCGTTACGACCTTATTAATGACATGAGTTGGTCCTTAGGGGAAAACATATGTATTTTCAACTTCAAACAAGCCCCAATGCAGGAAAGATTGAATTTACCATTTTCATGTGTTATAGTCAATGAATTTTTGGTGATACGTGATCCAATTTTTTTTAGGCCGAAATTTTTCATGGACATCCATTATGACCTTATTTATGGTGTGAGTTGGTCCCGAGAGGAAAACAAACACATTTTCAAATTCAAACGAACCCCAAGGCAGGAAAGATTGAATTTACCGTTTTTGTGTGCTATAGTCCATAGGTTTTTGGTGATACATGATCCTGACTTTTTTTAGTCGAAATATTTTATGGACGTCCGTTACGACCTTATTAATGGTGTGAGTTGGTCTCGAGGGGCAAACAGATGCATTTTCAAGTTCAAACGAGCCCCAATGCAGGAAAATCGAATTTACTATTTTTCGTGCGCTATAGTCCATAATTTTTTTGTGATACGTGATCTCGACTTGTTTTTGGATTTAAAAATCAAAAGTAAGTCTTCCTTACTTTTTATTTTTTGACGTAAAAGTCATTTAAGTTTGACTTTTTATTTTATATATTTTTTTAAATCAATCCAAACGAGCTCTTATTTACGAAAGTAACAGGACGACGACAAAAAGGAACAACCCACACTTATTAAGAATGACTAGATGGGGAGTGCCCGTGCAAGGCACGGGCTTGCACTGTAAATGTAATGAAAAAAGGCATCATTAGATTAAATATTTACATAATATATTAAGTGGAAATGTTATACAGGGAATTTGCTGGAGGTAGCATAAAACAAATATTAACAGTGCAGTGGCATAGAAGTTTGTTGAAGTTAGCTTGCTCCTTCATTCTGTGTCTGCAGGATAAAGGGATTACGATACAGAGTTTGATAGGAAATAGTCTGTTATGTCATGAAGACTTAGAAAGGGAGGTAAGTTAGCTTGAAGTACCTGTGTAGTATATAAGGCAAGATGTATTCGGAGCATTTCATGTACAAAGTCTTGGAAGCATCTATGTAGAAGGCAAAAAGTCAGCAGTTCTTTTCCCTGAGAGCAAATAATTGGGGAAAATGTGAAAGATAGTTATAGCAATAATGGAAGCGTAAAAAAATGTAATTGTAAGTGATATAGTGCAGGAAGTCGAAGTACCTGTATTACCAGTCAAAAGTGCAGAAGTAGTTGTCAAAAACATTGGGTAACCTAGGGAAAATTCTATTAGCAGGGGAACAGGCGAAAGGGAAATAAAAAAGGATAGCACAAGTATATACATGTATGAAGAAGCAGCAACGTACAGGAAGCAGTAAAGCAAAAAATCATGCAAACATATATGATATTATTGACAAACAGTGAAATTCAGCAGTAAGTGAAAACTTGGAAATAGAAGCGGTTAATAAAATGGCATCCATTATGCAAATATAAAGATTGTTCATGTGTTCTGTTTGTCTTTTGCTGATCAGATATTCACTCATTTTTTACGGTGTTATGATTGTAGTGTAGGGAGTTTTCCTATAAGAAACCATCAAAGTATGCCACAGAATATGTCTGTTTACAATTATTTGACTGAACAACAAAAAAAAACAGAAGAGGTAAATGAGTACATTACATGATATCGACTGAACGTTTAGTAATTAGATTACATGATAGTCAGAAGGCGGAAACAAAGATTCATAAGAGTCATCATCATGCTACTAATTATATGCGGAAGTAGCCGGGGAAACAATCTCGTCATCCATCAAATAAACTGGGGAAGTGTTATATAGTATTGATTTAACAGTAGGAGTAATATTTGAGGATGTAATGTGGAGTGCATAAAATGATAAGTGTTGATGTAAATTAAATAAATCACCTTCACTTGTTTTTTTGAGGAGTTGCTGGATCTAGTTTCTGTTTCATTTTCAGTGATCCAGCTTGTTCAGTTATGTGCGGTGGCTCGACTTTCTGTTTTCTTTTGGTTCCTTCATCAATATTGATTGTGCTCGGTGATGGAAGAGAATCAGTAAAACTTTCCTTTTCAACACAGGATTGGATGTATAATTTTACTGATGTTGTACGTGAAGCACGGACAAAAGCTTTCTTTGCTCGAACATGGAAGAGTTTGTTGCTAATGTTAGCTTGAACGTCTTGCACAGATGGATAGTTACCCTAGGAGGGACATCAATTTATATATATTTATTATAAGTGAGAATTATCCATATTATGATTTGATTAGAAGTAGTACTGGATCGGAAGCCCTTTTGTAAATTTCTTCTGCAGTAAGGGACAACAATTTTTCTCCTTCTTTATCCATAATTATTCCAATTGTTGAGCCTGAGTCATCTGTGAGATCTACATCAAACCTGCACCTGTAGAATTATACATGTAAAACATAATGATTTGATGTTTTGAATAAGAATTATGTGAAACAATGTATGGTGAGATGCAGATTATAAAGTACCTGGGTACTAAGAGGTTTTTCTGGTCACAGCTCATACAATCGATTTCTCTTATGGTTGGATAGCGTACATCTTGCCCACAATTTGAACAGACTAAGACATAGAATTTCTTAAGGTCAGTGGGAAAGGTTATTTTTGCCTCAATTGTAAATGTGTGGCCCTGTGTTAGGAGAAAGATAATGATGAGAATCATTACAATACATTTTTGCGTGAAGTAAAGCAGAAATGCTGTACTGACATCTTGCTGCGAGTCAATGCTTGCAATAGGTACTATTTCTTCATCCATGGGAACAGAGATGAGAAATCCTGATGTGGATGTACTTCTGCGAGTGAAAGAGGTAAGTATCTGGCGGTTCTCAGTGACCCTGTATATAATGCAAATGTTGATAGTTCATAATATTTATTCATAGGAAAATATAGTCAGAATATATATGAAGGCAATGTAATACCATGCTTGTAGTTCTCGGCGTTGTGGATAAGGTGGATCAATCTGAATTGTTGTGTCGAATTTTGTTGTCAGCGACACACCTATGCCAATTACATCATAGTAAGAAGTTAATAAAAGAGGAGTAAATCTTATAGTTTTAAATGAGTTAAAATTGTAGCTAATGTTACTGGATTATATTCGAGTGAAAATCCTTGCGGGGAAAACTCTCTACTGTAACTGTATCGAAATAAGGGAAAAATCCAGAAATTATTTGGGAAATCGTGTGGCAGGTTAAAGTGGTTTTAATACATAATGCATCCTGAAGCTGAAGAGGCTAGAATTACACATGGTATGGCAAATTAGCACGGATTAACAATTATTACAATATCAGCATTAAAAAAACATTATTCCAATATTCCATTATGTTTTGAGGTACTCTACTATCCACAATTAGTTCTATTATATTTTGGCATTAGCACCTATGGCAGTCGTTGTAGGGAAAGGAACAAAGTTTCAAAATCGAACTTTTCTTAAAAGCTTGATCTTTTACCGTTATATCTTGACGCTCCAATACGCCGTGCAAGGATTACAGGATATTCTTGAAATTGGTGCAGCAGTTTCCTACCTTCGTTTTCTATAATTCCCTCTTCCCATAAAGTGAAGGTAAGATTTTGTTTGCTGCAGAAGGAGCAACATTTATTTATATATATATATAACTGTTGAAAGTTGTTAAGCAAGTAACAAGCATCAGAAGATTAAAGTTGAATGAATAGCTTACAACATATCGACAACAATGAGCTCTTGTAATCTTTTTTCCACAGTCGCAACATATCTGGGGGGAGAACAATTGACAACAATTGCGAGTATGTCTGTTGACAATAGTATATGAGTTAGTATATGTACATTTAAAGTGTTAAATTGCCTGTGTATACTACATGTGAATTTAATGATCAAAGAAAATAATAGCCGTACCAAATTCTTTTTTGGAGAGGTCAGTTGCCATTGTCTGGGCAACGTTGCGTTTAATATCCGCAAAGGATGTCACGTTAAGCTTGGTAGGCGGCGGCAGTGCATCGACATCATCTTTTTTAATTGGATCAATGATGCTCTTTTTATCAAGAACCCAGTTAAATGCAGACAGGGGCTTTTCATATCTCAAATATGGCGGTTGCGCGCGTCCTACTGTTATGCGGAAAGTGTGGTAAAGCTTAATCCGTTTTTGATAAATGGGAATGTCATCGCCATAAACAGTGGCCTTTGTTTGATATTCCTGTGAGCAAATATAGAGAAGGAATACTGCGAGGTTATTGCTGAGCTAAATTATGTGCAGTATTTACTGAGGGTTTGGGACAGGAAAGAATTCAATCTGATAGATGTACCTGTTCATCCTGCACGATCATGTTTAGATATTTTACCTTTCTTTCTTTGCTCTCTGCGGGTCCATATATATCCACAATCTGTACCTTACAGGTCTAAAGTGGAGTTTCTGGAGTTATTTCATGTATCAGAAGGTTTTGTGTCATTTTCTGAAAATCAAGAGAAGAGCAAAAGTTAATATATAGTTAATTAGCAACCGAGGGAGAATGAATAAAGTATATGATCACTTACATAATAGGATTTTATTATATCTTCTTTTATATAATCGCAGAAGTTAAGAGAATGCCTTTCCTATAATTTCATCATACACTATATTGTAAGTAGAATGATCATCATGATTATCATCAGTTGGTGGTCGAATTAGTATTTTAACGTTGTCTAAATTTTTGGTTCGTGATAAAGCTACATAAAGTTGACCATGAGAAAAGACAGGTTCGCGCAAATAAATTCCAACAAAATCAAGTGTTTGACCTTGAGATTTGTTTATGGTCATAGCAAAAGCTAATCGAATTGGAAATTGTGTTCTTTTAAAAGGAATGGGCAATTGTGCATCTTGTGAAGATAAGAGCGGTATTCGAGGAATAAAAACATGCTTTCCTTTAAAATCACCACTGGCAATTTTGGCACTAGTAACTTGAGTCTTGAAATCAAGGCAAATCAGTCGTGTACCATTGCACAAACCTTGGGAAGGATTTAAATTGCGTAGCAGAATAATGGGACAATTTTGTTTTAGAATTAACCTATAAGGAGGCAAACCAGGGGGATTTAGAGTATGCAAGAAATCTTCATATTCCGTTTGATCTTTTGGGTCGATAGTTTCGTCAATTCCAACAAATGTTATGGCGTCACCAGGGAATTTATGAATAAGCATTTGATTAATTTCAGCAACAAAATCGTTTTTTGTTGTTAAGATAACACGAGATGTTATGGAACATATATCTTCGTTGAACATGTTAAAATTTGGATGAAGAGTTTTGAACATAATGTTTAATGAATCTTTTTCATTCGTAAATGGAATAAGAAAAGAATTTGGAATTTGAATTTTGCCATGTTCATTTATTGTTTCTTTGCCGTCTCCAATTTTCAGCAAGTATTTACAGAAAGCAGGATCTGTTCTTGCCCGCATATTCTGTAGCAGTTGATATTTTTCAAGTTGACTCCAAATGGGTGAATTTAACAAACTTTCATTAATGAAGTCATCTTTTCTGCCATTCTGTACAATAGGTAAAGTTTGTCTAAAGTCACCTCCAAAAACGACAACCTTTCCACCAAAGAGTGTATTTATGTTCATAATGTCTCTTAAAAGTAAGTCAAAAGTTTCGATAAGTTTTTTCCTGGCCATTGAAACTTCATCCCAGACTATTAGTTTTGCATCGCGAATTAAAGATGCAAGTGAACTTTGTTTGCTAATGTTACAGCCTTGATTATCATGTATGTCAATAGGAAGTTTGAAACGTGAATGAGCAGTTCGTCCTCCAGGAAGAACGGAAGCTGCAACAGCAGAAGTTGCAGTCGCTAAAGCTATAAATCCTTTAGATCGTACAGTAGCTAATAAGGCACGGTATAGGTAGGTTTTTCCAGTTCCTCCAGGTCCATCAACGAAGAAAGCTCCTGGCTTATTTAAAAAGATTCGACTGAGGATAACACTATAAGCATTTTGCTGTTCTTTATTTAATTTTGTATGAAGCAACAAATCTGTGGTGGTGACTATTATATTTCGTTCCAAATGGATGTCTTTGGGTTGTTGCATCATGGTAGAAGATCTGGCGAAGGAGAAATTATTTGATATGAGTGCAAATTCATTTATATTATGACCCAGTGAATGCAAAATATTATTGATGTCATCTAAAACCAAAAGGCGAATGTTGTCTGTTTGTATATTTGGTATAAGCAGAAAATCTTCAGACATAGGATATTCAAATGTTTGCCATAATTCTTTTGGATTAGCAGGATTACAATATACTAATAGTGTTGCAAATAAACGTCGAAGGCTCTGTGGCATTTGATAATTAGCTGCCTCAGACATACAGTCAACTAAGTTGTTGTCAGAAGCCATCAGTCCGTGTTTTTCTGCAGCGGCTCTAAATGTGTTATAACATGTTCCGTTAACACTCCGTAGGTCTTCGTATGATTTTGGGGCTTTTATGTTCATCAATAATAGTCGAAGGTAGTATCTTTCTCCTTCTGTTGGATGACAGGTAACAATACGGCCAATGACGTTGCCTTGTTTTCTCTGGGTCCACATTTTATCCCTTGTAGACCAAACAAAGTATTGGGGAAAGTCCTTGTATAATAGGTGGAGTTCAATTGCTTTTCTGTTTGTCGCATTCATTGAGAAGAATTCTGTTAACATTGTTCTTCTAATTGCAGGGTTATTCAAGATTGTGTTTAGATCTGCCGTTGTTTTAAAAGAGACAAATTGTTGCTCTTTCAGATGTAGCTGGAGATGGTAAACTGAAGGATTCATTTCGTTAATAGGAAAGGCAAACAAACGCCACATAGCTTCGGGTGGTGAAACCCATCTAGCTAATCGATAGTCTTTTATTTCGTCAATAACTGTATGAGAATCATCATTACCATGTATGTGAAAAGCAATTTTGTCATGTCCTTTACAAATATATTTGTAAATATACTTCACAGCTTTAATGTCGGAGCAAATTTCAACATTTATGTGACAGTTAAATTTAGCTAAGAGATAGGGATTATAAGGAACAACCCATGAGTTATCAAGATATTGAGTTCTAATTTTGAAATATTTTCCTGTGTCTCGTCTTTTGTATATTGGATATGAATTTTCACCTTTGGATGTTGCGCAGGCATAATTTTTAGGATACCTAAATTTACATTGTCCCATCTTTTTCATGCATGGGCTTTTAGAATTTAATATTCCGCAAGGACCATGCATCATATGTTTAATAACTAAAGAGTGTAGATAATGATCTGCTGCGGGATCAGGTATCTCAGCACAGACAACTTTATCATAAGCCTCAGGTGTTAACAATTTGTAGTCATCCGTAAGTATGATAAGAAAATGTACATGGGGAAGACCACGCTTTTGAAATTCTATAGTGTACATATAAGCAGCGACTTTTCCAAAGAATTGTTTTTTAACAATATCTGTCTTTAATTCTTCAACCTTCGCTCTAAATATTCGGCTTATTAAATCTGGTCTGTTTTGAACTTCATCAGTTGGTAATAAGAATTCTTGGATTTCTGGCCATGAAAGATTACATGTCATTGTCAGAAAGATATCGGGTTTGCCAAATTGTTGCACTAAGGCGATGGCGTCCATATATCGACGGCGCATATCTCGTGGACCTCCAGTAAAGCTGGCAGGAAGAATTGTTTTTCTGCCTATATTTGAAGCATCTCTTTCTCCTTGTCTCTGAAGATCCATGAGTCCGCCTAATACATCAAATCTATATAGATCCTGATTGAACCACACAAAATCAAGTCGTTGTGTTTCAACTTTTATAAATTTGTCCACAGAATATTGTTGGAACAGTCTTCTAGAATGTAACGTTCCATTTTCTTCGTCATCTCTAATTTGAAGTTTATAACAGTAATATTCGCGGCAGGAGACAGTTTTTTTTTTTTGGCTGTGATTTTGTAAGAATTGTTGTTCAACAGTAAGAAGTCCATCGATTGAGGACCAGTTAGATACCTGGGGAAGTTGTTCATTATTAGAAGTAGAACGATTGGTTGAAGAAATGGGTTGCCGAAGAATTTTTTTAATACCACAATGCCAGCCATTTTCTTCATGCGGAAACAACAGAGGATATTGTAATGAATCGTAGCAGCCGTAATAATAATGCACTAATTGGCTACGATCACAGTGAGTGTAAATGCGAATGTGAGGTGTAGAAATAACATTATTTGAGTCATCATCAGCTAATATAGTAGCAACCTCGGAGACAGAGGGTAAATTATGTGTTCGTTGGTCCAATGTAGAATCACATTTAAGTGCAATGTAGAAGTTAGATAAGTTTGGAATGCATGTTAAGGATTTTAGAAACATGGAATATGGATTAATCTTTAAGATATCTAGTAACTTTGCAACAATTGTTCGTTCAAGATTTTCAGAGAACAACATTTTGTTAATTATATCATCCTCATTATCGTAGAAGTAAACCTGTAAGTTTCTCACTTGATTATCATGGGAGAAGAGATTATTTATGAAATGATACATTTGTCCTTGAACCTTAAAGGTATATATACCTTGATTCCTTTTTGCTAATTCCTTATCATATTTTACTCCAAGCGAAGTAAAGGCAAACATATTATTGTATGTTCTGATGTAAGTGCGGAAATGATTGGATTCATTAGTGACACCGAAATACAGGCTCGTTAGTGCAGGAGGTAATTGGTGTGAAATTAATTTTATAGTGCCATTGCCACAGCAAAAACCAGGGGATTCATATTGAAATCTTATGGCTTTACAGAATTTGCAGCTTGGAACTTTCTTTAACAGAGCAGGGCAACAAGGTAATGGGTTGTCACTCCAAGAACGCATTTGTCTCGGTCTGCGTTCTGCAGAATGAGAATACAGCGTATCAAAAGTGAAGCTAAAAATATAGGATAGTAGGAGGAATAGAAGAAGGTAATATGAATAGACCTTTGACAGTTGGTTGGAGGTGGAGTAAACTGGAATGGTCATTACATGTTGTGGATGTTGATCCTGCAGGAATATGTGTATTAACCTATAGTATAGAAAATAACTATCCAATAATACTTTATAAGTAACGGGGAAACTTAAAACGCAGTTGTGGCTAACCTATTTCATAGACACTGTCACACTGAAGCATTTGTTCTCCCGCGGAAGTAGCTAATGAGGAATGAGGAGGAAGAAGTTTTTGAGAAAGACCATGTCTTCGAGCGCAGTAGTCAGCCCGACGGCGCTCTAGAAGAGTTGCCTTTTTTTCGGCAGGCATTTGTTTGTAGGCAATTCGGCGCTTAAGATTTTTGGCAATATTTGGTGAATTGATTGTTTGTTCAGTTTGAGTAGCATTCAATTGGAGTTTGTTATCAGACATATGGGCGGAAGAGCTTTAAGATTTTTCTTGTCAAAGTTGTGAGGAAAACATGCAGTAAACAATTTAGAACGGCACATAATGAGAGCGTAATGATAAGATGTAATATAACTAATGACAAAGAAGGAAGTGTAACCACCTGCGGGTGTTGATTCCTTGTTGTTTGAGGCAGACAAAGTTGAACTCCGAAGCCTGAGAAAACTGAAGTAGTTGTTTGTTGTCTGCGAGCAAAAGAAAAGCAGGGAAGCTGTTTCGTAAATTGTTGGGTGGAAGAAATAGAACCAAGAACACAATCTATAGGGAGAAATGGAAAAAGCTTATAAAAAAAAGTAATATTTTATTTTACAGTGTATATTTTTTTAAAGAAGAATAAATTGGTTTATGTAAAAAGGGTGCTATAAATATTCCGAAAGAAGCTAACGTGACTGTGACGAATGTTTTACTTTTGTGTAGTATTTGCCCCCTAGCTCCAATTTTGACCTAACATACCCTTTAATATGGTAGATTTTAGAGCAATTGTTGTAGGAAATTTTGGGCAGCAGACTTTTTAGCATCTTGGCTTTTTTGGTTGACACTAATTTGCATTAGTTAGACTGTGCGGTTCTTTGAAGCGGTGCAGTGGGCGTATTGGCTATCTTTGAGCTCTATGTTTGGATTTTGCCTACTCCACTTTAGCAGAGAAGAGATACTGGCAAATAGCGAACGCAACGATACAAACCAAGTTGTGTTAATTGTGGAGTGTAGAAGATAGTATGTTTGTCCTTTCGTCGGGCAGAATACGCCTACCATTTTCCTGGAGTTTTAGTTAAGATGAAAAGACCAAAAAAAAATATCTCCTTCGTAGCTTGGCCATGAGTTTTGAATTAACAATAAATGCCTTTTAATTTGTTGTTGATTGTGAGGTTATGATGGAGGAAGAAGAGTTCAAAGTCAGCAGCATCGAACAAGCGAGCAATAATCTGCAAATGGAAGGAATAGAGCATACCTTGGCGTTGGTAGTTCGCAGAAGCAGCAAAACTGTACGGAGAGGAAGTCTTGGGCTTCCAACGGAGCTCTTGGTCTTCGAAGGAGGAACCACGGAGGAACTAAATTTGTCCGCGAAGACGATATAGGAGAAGGTGGACTGTGAATTGGGAAACGCATCTAGGTTCACGTGCCTGGTGAGACACGCGGCAAACATTGCCAGGAGCAGAAAAGGGTCAGCAGGATAAGATCTCTTTTAAGAGAGGAAATGTCTGGAATACCCTGCAGGATAAGATCTCTTTTAAGGGAGGAAATGTCTGCAATACCCTTGGTATGACGTAAATGAATATAAATTTTTTTTTTGAATAGACTGTCGGGATTTCATGGCAGGACAGAGAAGTGGTCAGAACCAGCGCAGAACACGTGGGTTCATTCAGCTGGACTGAAAATAGGCGGAAAGCAATTAATTACCCTTGGGTGGTCGAAAGGAGATTAGCCCTACGTGGGGTTGATTTATTGGTCCAGGTGGGCTGTGTTAATAGGTCAGGTGAGAAGATAAAATTACGGGACCACCCTTGGTCGTCCAAGGGCACCA
>JAJOOS010022343.1:0-27476 GCA_029582725.1 Solanum chiquidenum | reverse complement strand
ACTACAAGTGTAGGTTGTGGTAACTAGGAGGAGATTGTGCTTTGGAGTTGCTTGGATTGCTTCACTCTTCCAAGTCTTTGGTATGTCCTCAAGATTCGAGGACTAAGTTTAGAAGTTTCTTAGTCATTGTAATAGACACTTAAGTTTCGTTTCATTTGTAAAGGGCCGTGTCCCTTAGTACGTTTTAAGTTCTTGTCTAAGATTGGCTAAAGAGACTTAGTAGTTCCGCTTGTGTATTGATGCTTTTTCAAATGTTGATTGACTCTTGAAGTCTTATGGTTTTATTAAATAAAAGTTTTAAATTCTTAGTGATTTTTATGATCTGTGCGATGAATGAATGCTAAGGCTTGTATAAAACCTCCGAGAGGTCGAATATGCATGTAACGGCTAGGGGGTCCTCTCGGGTCGTTACAATTATCATTCAAGAATGTATCACAAGAATCAGTATGTCTCAGGCTATTCCCTTTATCTCTGACGGATGAAGCTAGCAAATGGCTGGCCGAGTTACCAAAGAATTCCATCACATCTTGGGAAGAGCTTACCACATCATTCAATGTGAGGTTTATTCCCTCATCGAGAATGATGAAACTCAGAGACAATATTCAAGGTTTCAAATGATTGGAAGGTGAATCAATCCATGAAATGTGGCTGAGGTTTAAGAAGCTTCTACATCAATGCTCGACTCACGAACTTCCAAACAATGTGTTGCTGCAATACTTCTATCGAAGTCAAGATTCAATAAATAAAGGAGTGGCTAATAAATTGGTTCAAGGTGGAATAATGTTGCAATCGTTTGAGGTGGCTTCCTTTTTTATTGATGACATGCAGAAAATAAATCAAGCATGGTACACTCAAGAAGATCAAGTTTCGCCTTTTTGCTTTAGAATGACTTAGGAGAAAATTGATAGAGAAAGAGAAAGGTATGAGAACATCAACAAGATGTTATCCCAAATGGAGCTGCTACAAGCACAAGTGTTAGAAAATGTGGAAAAATCCAAAGGATTGAGGGGAGTATTTAGAGTTGAAGAGGGTTCTTCCTCGGGCTATTCAAAGCCGGGGGGAAATCAAGGTTGGAACTTTCACAGATTTGAGGAGGGTTTCCACCCACGCTACTTGCAGTGCGGTGGGAATTAAGGTTGAAACTCTCACAAAGAAGAAGAAAATAGAAGATACTATCAAGAATGGACTGAACAAGTGATCCTTGGAAAAGTGAGGATGATCATGAAGAGGATCACACACAATCGAGTGAGAGCCTAAATTTAAAGGGGAGTGCAAGTAGTCTCCGAGTGGACGATTTATTCTCTCGCATCCTTGACTAAGTTAAGGGCTCAGATGAATTGATAAAAGGGATAAAAGTTGATTTCTCGTCATTAAATAATAGAGTGAACTCTCACGTTAATGCAATAAAGCTACTTGAAGGTCAGATGAGTCAACTTTTGGCACAATTTGAACCAAATGTAATGAGGGATGGAGAAACCATCCACATAACAACTTTGGTTGATAATGGTGATAGAGATATGGTTGTGGTTACTCGTAGTGGAAAGGTAGCGGTAGTAGATATGAAGGGTAATGATGAAGCACAAGCTCATGAAGAAGACAAAGATATTGAGGGAGAAGAGATACCCATCCAACAAAGCTTTGCCAAAAAGTAACAAGAAGATGCAGGAAAAAGCACCTCCATCTCAAAGTTGGTGCAACCTCCCCCCGTAATAACTCCTCTGTTTCCCCAAAGTTTCAAGAAGAAAACTGAGGATGAGAAGTTCAAGAAATTCTTATCGGTCTTCAAGACATTATTGATTAATCTCCTTCTAGTAAAAGCATTGTTGGAGATGTCGGGTAATGCCAAGTTTATGAAGGAGTTAGTCACAAAGAAAAGAAGCTTGGACTTTGAAACAATTGAAGTCTCTCATAGTTGTAGTGCAATCATAACTAATGAAATGATTAAAAAGAAAGAAAATCCCGGAGCCTTCACCATTCCTTGCACTATCGGTATGCTCCAATTTGCTAAGACCCTATATGATTTGGGAGCAAGTATAAATCTAATGTCAAACTCAATCTATAAACATCTTTTGTTGGGTAAACCAAAATCCACAACAATAAGGCTTCTGAGGGCAGACCGATCGATCAAGGACCCTGTGGGGATACTCTATGATATCGTGGTAAAGGTTGACCGATTCATCTTTTCGGCTTATTTTTCCAGCCTTGATTGGGATATTGATCATGAAATCCCATCATTTTGGGAAGACCATTCTTAGACACTGGAGAGCATTAGTAGATGTTGAAAGTGGAGAATTGAAGTTCCGGGTCAACGAAGATGAAGTCACTTTTAATGTGTGTAAGTCAATGAAGCACCCAAGCGATATTCATGCGGTTTCAACTATTGACGTAATTGATGAGGCAGTGGCTAGTGTAAGCCATTTGATGTGCGTGAGTGGGCCAATTGATGTTGTTCTTGCAAAATAAGATGAGTCAGAAGTCCAAGGTTATGATGAGGTGGACGCTGCCCTTTCGGGTTTGGGGGAGTATTCAAAACCTCCATTAAAGCTGGATATCGATCTGAAAAATTGAAAAAATCCACCTGCCAAGCCATCAACGGAGGAACCACCAAAGCTTGAGTTGAAAGTTCTCCCCGCACATCTTTGATATGCATTCTTGGGGGCAAATAGCACCTTACCCGTACTCTTTGCAGCTGACTTGCTTGAATGGCAAGAAAGGTTGCTTCTTGAAGTGTTGAAAAGATACATCAAAGCTATTGGAGGGACTATCGCTGACATAGTGGGTATTCCACTCGGCATTTGCACTCACAAAATTCAAATTGATAGGGAGTGTAAACCAAGTGTCAAACATCAAAAGAGATTGAACCCACTGATGCAAGAGGTGGTCAAAAAAGGAGATAATAAAGTTTTTGGATGCAGGGGTGGTCTACCTTATTACAGTTAGCTAGTGGGTGAGTCCAGTATAATATGTACCAAAAAAGGGAGGCATCACGGTAGTCCCAAATGAAAATGGGGATCTTGGTTCAATGAAACCGGTGACCGGATGGTCAGTATGCATGGATTAGCGGAAGTTAAACTCTTGGACCGAAAAAGATCACTCTCCCATACCTTTCATGAATCAAATGCTTGATCGGCTTTCAGAAAGACGATGGTATTGCTTTTTGGATGGGTACTCCGGATATAATCAAATGTCTATTTCTCCGAAAGACCAAGAGAAAACCACTTTCACTTGTCCATATGGAACTTTTTCTTTCAATTGTCCATATGGAACTTTTGCATTCAAAAGGATGTCATTTTGGTTGTGTAATGCTCCTGCAACGTTTCAACGTTGCATGCTATCTATTTTCGTTGATATAATAGAAGATTCAATGGAAGTCTTTATGGATGACTTCTCAGTTGTGGGTGATACTTTTGAAGCATGTTTGGCACACTTGGGGCACGTCCTTCAAAGATGTGTGGAGACAAATTTGGTCCTAAATTTGGAGAAATGCCACTTCATGGTTAGGGAAGGTATAGCTCTTAGTCACAAAGTATCACAAAAAGGGCTGGAAATTGATAAAGCAAAGATAAAAGTAATTGAGAACTACAACCACCAATCTCGGTGAAAGGTATTTGTAGTTTCTTGGGACATGCTGGCTTTTACCGAAGGTTCATCAATGACTTTTCAAAAATTGCACACCCTTTGTGCAAACTCTTGGATAAGAAAGTAAAATTCAACTTTGATGATGCACGTATGGTAGCCTTTAAGTGTTTGAAATAAAAATTGATTTCCAGCCCAGTTATGATTAGTCATGATTGGTCAGCACCCTTCGAAGTAATGTGTGATGCAAGTGATATGGCACTAGGTATCGTGTTAGGGAAAAAATGAAACAAGCTATTTTTTTCCATTTACGACGCAAGCAAAACTCTGAATGGTTCTCAGCAAAACTATACAATTACGAAGAAATAATTACTTGTGGTAGTATATGCATTTGAAAAATTTCGGGCATACTTGCTAGGCACCAAAGTGGTTGTTCACACAGATCACGCTGCTCTGCATTATTTGATGGCAAAGAAAGATGCCAAGCCAAGATTGATAAGGTGGGTGCTATTGTTGCAAAAGTTTGACTTTGAAGTCAAAGATAGAAGAGAATGAGAAAATCAGGTGGCTAACCACCTATCAGGGCTAGAAGGCAAGGAGAATGACGAGGTGGAGGTAGACATAAATGATGCATTTCCCGATTAACAAGTATTCACGGTAACTCTGCAATAAACCCCATAGTATGCTGATTTTGCTAACTATGTAGTGTGTGGATTGATACCAAAAGAACTGAACTTCTATCAACAAAAGAGGTTCTTGTTTGATGTCAAGAAATACTTTTGGGATGAACCGTACATATTCAGAAAATGTGCAGACCTTATTATTTGGAGATGTGTGCATGAAGAAAAATTCAATGAAATTCTACATGCTTTTCATGCTTCACCGGTTGATGGTCATCATAGTGGAGTGCGTACAGCCGCTAAAATTCTTCATAGTGGTTACTATTGGCCATCCCTTTACAAAGATGCTCATGAATTTGTTAAGAAATGAATACCATGTCAAAAACAAGGTGGAGTGTCCAGAAGGCATGACCTGCCCCTCAAACCTATTCCGGAAGTTGAGTTATTTGATGTTTGGGGAATAGATTTCATGGAACCATTTGTGAGTTCGTTTGGTAATAAGTACATTTTGGTTGCAGTAAGTTATGTTTCTAAATGGGTCAAAATCGTAGTACTACAAAACAATGAAGGGAAAAGTGTTGTTCAGTGCTTAAAAAGCTACTTCTTTACTAGGTTCGGCACTCTTCAAGATATTATTAGTGATGGTGGATCCTATTTTTGCAGCAGGATTTTTGCATCCGCATTGAGCAAATATGGGGTGCGACATAAAGTAGCAACGCCATATCATCCTCAAACGAGTGGCCAAGTGGAGGTTTCGAATTGGGAGATCAAGAGTGTCTTGGCAAAGACTGTGAATCCAAATAAGAATGATTGGTCTCGGAAGCTAGATGATGCTCTGTGGGCATATCGAAGTGCCTACAAGACACCATTAGTATGTCTCCTTATCAGTTAGTTTTTGGGAAATCTTATCATTTACTGGTTGAACTGGAACACAAAGCATTATGGGCATTAAAGGCTCTGAATATGGACTAGGTCATGTCTTCAAAAAGAAGAGTAGATCAACTAAATGAATTGGATGAATTCAAGTTTAGGGCATACGAAAGTTCAGCCCTCTACAAGGAAAAAATGAAGAAGTGGCGTGATTCTAAAATCCTTATAAGGGAGTTCCAAGTTGGAGATTGGGTGTTGCTATATAATTCTCGACTAAGACTCTTTTCGAGTAAGCTCAAATCAAAATGGTCAGGTCCATTTAGAGTTACAAGGGTGTTCACAAATGGAGCCATTGAAGTCGAAGGTAAAGAGGGCCCTGCCTTCAAGGTGAATGGGCAACGCTTGAAGTTGTATTTTGGAGAATGTCATGAAATTTCAGTTATTGAAGTGGTTTACTTGGAAGAGTCTTGATAGCATTTCCACATCGAGCCACGACGTTAAATAAGGCGCTTCTTGGAAGGCAACCTAAGTGTTAGTTGCTTTGAATATTATGTGTTGAATGTGCAGGTGTAGGCAATTTTACGAGGCTAAGACTCCTTTGGTGGTTTGTCGATCACGAATTTGATCGCCCTTTTGATGTCAACAGTGGGCTGAGACACTGGAACATTAGGTGAGATACATGCACCACTCGGAGATTCGCCGAGATAATTGGGTGACCCGATTTTCTCCGCCTTTTTGCACCATCCCTGATAGCCTAGAGTATTGGATCTTTCGGCTAGGTTCCACATCCATTAGGCGATACACTGATGTTATTTGGCGGATGGGCTCTTGTCTGCCTTCCTACCCCAAAATGGAATGGTTACATACTGGAAATTTTGGCAAGCTTCAGGCAACTTGGCTATTCACCGAACAGTTTTGCAATTGTTGCAAGCCTTCACCAAATGGCCGCCTAGTGAAGATTCCTTATCACCATTTGTTTGAGTGCCAGTATTTTTATCTTTATTTTGTTAATGTTTGTTCCCTGCTCATATTGAGGACAATGTCTGATGCGTTTGTGGGAGCGGTAGGAGTCTATTGTTAAGCCTTTTGATTTGAGTATCGGTTATGATCAATATTGATGACTTGAATAGTGATCTTAATTGAATGAAATGAAGCTGGATAGACAATGTGTGAACTTTTAGCATCTCGTTGTGACTAGCCAGTTATCGAATGAGTCTCTTGTGATTAACATTCCACACTAGTTAGAAAGTGTGGAGTCTTTTTTTATATTGGTGTCAATGCCTTGTGTGATGATCTTATCTTAAACTTTGTGTGTAATGACACCTAGAATTTTCCCCGTTGGTCTAGTTTACTAAGTGACTCAAGCTCTAGAAATGTTCTTAGTCAACCATTTTGAAGAGTGAAACAAATTTATGATATACCTATTTTGTGGCAAACCTTGTTTGATGTGTGAATCTTACTTGAACCCTTTTGAACCTTATACTTTTCTTGGAATAAACTTGAGCAATTGTGAACCCCCTTTATCCATTCAACTATAACTCTCATGAAGTGTAGTTTGTTTGAATAGTCAACTTAGGCTAAAAGCCTAAGTTGGGGGTGTGATGAAAGGAGAAGGTAAATCAAGAAGTGTGAAAAATTCCCCCTTTGAGCAACGGTTTTGAAAAAGATGGAACCCCTCCCTGTAAAAAAAAGTAAAAGAAAAAAAATAATGAAAATTTTGTGAAATAAAGTAGTGGAAGTAGCAAAAGAAATGGGGTATCCGGTAATTCATTTGAAGTTGAATAATGGGGTAATTTATGATCATGATCAAAATGTCAAACAAAAATAAGAAAGTGATATTCAGACCAAACTTCATAAAGGTAGAAGCCACTGAGCCTAAATGACCATACATTTACACTCAGCCCTGTTACAAGCCTTGAAAAGACCTTTGTGATCTTGAGTGAGCTGAAACGAATGTTGATTGGAAAATAATGAAAAACCTATGGGTGAAGTCATGCATGTGTTCATCTGTGTGAGTGTGAGAGTTGTATGTGATTCCAAAACTATAATTTGTTGAAGAACTTTGTGTGAAAAGAGAATCGTCTCTGTTGTGAGGGCATTTGAGTAGCTTTGTTGATGGTGAGTCACAATTTGAATCTTTGAGTACACAATTGAACATTGCATGAGTAAGTTGAGCCATGTTGTGTGCATTCATGTTGAGTCATATGTAGCACTATCTGAGACACCCTTTTTGAACTACTGATCTTGAGTTTTACTTGAGGAAAAGCAAAAGTTTAAGTTGGGAGTGTTGATGAGTCTGAGAGTTGTACTAATTTGGGGTTTTGTTTATATAGATTTAGTGTCCTCAAATGCTTAATTTGTACCATAAACTGTTGTTAAAGCCTTGATTTTCATATATGTAGAGAGAGGAGTAAAGCAAGAATATTAATAGGAAAAAATGAACAACACAAATTGAAGAAGGGGAGAAAAGCAAGCCTGACGATCGCCAAGAGCACTCGGTGAATTGACGAGTTACCCCTAGACTGCCTAATTTTATAGAATAATGTACCTGAAATGGGAAAAACTTAGGCAAATTGCATTATATGTCATCGAATTGCTGACTTCATCTACGAGGGAAGATTGCACCGCCGAACACACTGATCGAGACCAAGATGAAATTGAATTAGCGAGCTAAAGGACTAAAGGGCACATCGCGTAAGTGATCAGCGATCCCGATCTAGATCGCCTAAAGTTACAGTGTCTGATGGAGGAAAATATGAAGAAAAAGGTATGATGGATAAGAATGATCGGCGAGTCACCGACTGGTCGGCGAGGCCCAATTTTGCTCACTGATCAACCCCAAAAAGTTACATCTCATATCAGTATAAATTGACTTTTGGAAGAGAGAAGGTATCCAGTCATTGTGGAACGAAATAGAGAGAACAAAAACACTATTCTTGTTGATTTAAGCAATTTTGGCAAGAGATTTCAATTGGGTATTGTAATAGAAAAGATATTATTCATCTTAGAACTTTGATTTTCAATACCCAGCTATGCAGCATGGATTAGGTACTGAATTTCCTTCTTGTATGATGATTATCTAAAACCCCAATCTTGGGGGTTTGACAATGTGATTAATTACTGAATTTGACTTGATGGGTGTTAGTTTTTATCAACTTTAGTGCTAATTCGAAGTGGGTTTAACTTATTGTTGTGGTTTAACTACCCCATTGTATGTTTATTTCAATATAATTTTGTGTTTTATGCTTGCTTGAGAAAGAAGTGTAAAACTAACGTGATAAGTTGGCACTCATAGTTAGTGGGTCATGATGGATTCAGCTCGAGAGAGTGAATCCCAAGACTCATTCTATGTATCCAGCTTGAGAGAATGGATGTGGTGAGGTTGTGGACTGGTCATTATGTTTAGGAATTTGATGTTCGAGAGAACTCAATTGAAACGAGGTAGTTGTTCGAGTTAAAAGTGCATCATCTAAAGTTCATCTTACCCATGAAGAAGTAGCACTCTTAGTTAGTAATTTGAACCCATTGAGTTGAGTTTAGCAATTGGTTGGCCAATCCCGCCAAGTATCTTTCTCCTATTTGGTTGTTCCTAGTAAATTGTTGAGGCTGTTTTTTATCTAAAAATCCCTCACCTTCACATTGTTGTCACTCTTCGAAAATTTTAAATATTTTTCGAACACATCTATTCCTTCAGCTACAAAATTCACTACTATAACTTCATATTAAAACTACTCTATGTGGGATCGACCTCAACTCTTTTGTTAGATTTATACTGCTTAACGATCGTCGACACCTAGTATCAGATGAGGTGTAGTTGATAGTTAATCAGTCATTCCTAGGTTATTCTAAGTTTTGGGTCAACTTAAAATGAGCATAACCTTTAGTACAGGATAAGTTAGGTGTCCCATAAGGTATCCAATGAAAGGCATTTGAATTATATTTCCAACACCACCTAGTTTGTTAAATTTCGAGCTCGTATCAGGAAGATATACCTGTTTGAAGTCGGGCTGCCCAATTAGAAAGTTACCCGAAAATATGAGAGGTATTTTGGTCTTTTCCTTACCCAATCGGATTTAAGCATTTTTCATAAGGCTTTAGGAGTCTAAACTTATAAGAATTAGTTTCATTCATCCCCAAAATCGTTTAGGGTTTTAGAGGGAAGATTCCAAAGGAGAAAAAGTTCAAAGTTTCAAGCGTTTGTTCAAGAAATTCAAGATTTCGCCAAGAACCTAGTTCTTTGAGGTATGTAAGCTTACATAGTGTTGAGATCGTTCACCCACACGCCAATCATGAGTTTCTTTTACTAATATATCCATAAATATTGAGCAATTCAATTTCTTGATGAGTTCTTCATAAGTGTTGTTGAAGCTTTCTTATCGATTATGTTTTTATGTAAGATTCTACTTGGGTCAACTTCAAACGACCATATCTCTTAGAATATAAAGAGTTACATAATCCCTTACCTATAAAATTAAAGGTATTTGAATCTACTTTCCAACGCCACCAATGTCGTGTCAATCCAATTTTTGATTAAAAAGTTATGACTATTTTAGTAACTTATACAGTGCTGTTACTAATTAGCTGACGGGAAAACATTAAAAAGTGTTGTTTTTGTTTTGTTACCTCCAAGAAAACCCTAAACGAATTTCGTGACTAATAAAAGGCTCAAAACAATCAGATTTTCATATTTTAGTCCATCATTCTCTTCTCTCTCAAACCCCAGGGTAAAACCCTAAGGAAATATCAAACTACAAGACTCCATTCAAAATTCTTTCAATCTTTTTCAAGTTTCTTCTTCAAGATAAGTTTTTCTTCAAAAATTCCATTTTTTCTAACTCAAGTTCCTCCATAAAATTATGAATCACTAATGAAAATAATAAATCTTGATCATAGAGATTTCAAGAAACTAATTGAAGAATCTTAAGAAGGGTTTTCTTGATTGTTTACCTTTAAGCTAGGGTTTCAAGGATTCTAATCAAGTTCTTGTTCAAGATTCTTCAAGAACATTTTGTTTCCCAAGAATGTAAGGTTATCATAGTGTTGGATTAGTTCGTCCTCACGCCCTACATCTACTTTCAAATCAGTAAAGGAGAAATTTAGGATTCTACCCATAGATTTGAGTATTCATGAGGTAAGTTGATTTTGAGTTCTTGAATTCCCAATTATTTTAAAAATGCTATTCCTAGGTATTGAGTTTCTATATTTTACTAACATCCTTGAGTTGACTTGTTCATGTCTATAATTCAACATGAACCCTATTTTGAGTTATAAATCTGGAGAAGTTTTTTAAAGCCAACACTTGAATTTTAAACTGAGTTTTGAGTATGTAAGTATGAGAATGAAAAAAGTCGTATATATGAGTTCCATAATGTTCTTTAGACCCTTGAATTGAGTCGTTCATGCTCATATATTCCGCATGAACTCTATACATTGAGTATCTTCTAGAGGAATAGCATCTTCGAGTTCTAAGTCATTGAGCATTGATCAGTTCCTAATCCTTTTGAGATTATATTCCTACTGGTGGGACTACTATATGTTACCCATGAATCCCTTGAGTTGAGTTGTTCATACACATAATTCCGCATGAACCCTATCAATCGAGCAGTCTAGAGATGAGTAGTATCATTGAGTCTTGAGTTATGAGTATTGAGGTTCTTTATTTCTATTAAGATCCCTAATTTGATTCGTTCATAATTCCACATGAACCCTACGATTTGAGTTATAAATTTTAAAAAGCTTTTTAAAGCCAACACTTGAGTTCTTAAACTGGATTTTGAGAAAGTAAAGATGAGTTTTGAGAAAAGAGTTTTTTAAAACAGGCTAGTATGACAATTGAGTATGCCATCATGTATGAGAAGTACAGTATGTAGATATACCATCAATTTTATGCAGTATGACTTCCTGAGCCATCAATGATCATATTATAATATTATTTTGAAATGCTTTTTAGAAAGAGCAGAGTTCAGTTCATTTTCTTTAAAATGATATATGGGAACTAAGTATTCCTAAGAGTAAATGTTTTCACATTTAAGATGAAAGGAAACTAAGATTTCCAAGAAAGCGTTTGAGCTAGTTTTTTAGTAATTATCTCAAACCACAGAAAGAGTTATGTTTTTAAACATATGAGCTGAGTATATTTTGGGAGTATTATTGAGCACCGATATGGAGACGAGTTTATAATAACTCAAGTCTCCATAAACCATGTAGTCAACGTGGGTAGAAAGGGTCATACTTTTTAGATGATTCCTTAATGGTTTTTAGCATAGACTAGTTGATCCACTTAGTTGAGAGCTTCTATACCCTGACAAAGTATAGGACAATTCTGGCAGCGTGGGCGAGATGTTGTATCATCACATTGCCCATAGTGATGGTTGTCGGTTAGAGAAACTCCCACAGAGTTATATTGTACTTTTATATATACAAATGGAGTTATTATTGTATTCTTCAATACATTGAGTTGCTATCTAGTGTTTTAAAAGCTTTCCATAAATATTGCATCTTTTACTATTGTTTTGTCCTTGAGTATCATGAGTTGAGTTGAGTATCTTTCAGTTGAGTATCTTATTCTTGAGTTGAGTTGAGTTGAGTGAGTTCAAAAGAGGTGAGTATATTTCCTTTTTATAATGTCTAAGCCTATGTTTATGTTTTAGAATTCCCCTTACATGCTCGTACATTCCACGTACTGAGCCATTTGGCCTGCATCATTTCATGATGCAGATACAGTTATTCAGGGTCATCAATAGGAGCTTCCTTGATAACACATGTAGTTCTAATTAGCTATGGTGAGCCTCTTTGCTTTAGAAGGGTTCCACTTGTACTTTCAACTCAAGTCGTGGGTCTTGCCCCGACTTCCATCTTTGTAAGTTACAAGCTTCATATATAGATAGTAGAATTTTAGAAGTCTATTTCATTTATCTTGTTAAATGTTTTAAAGACTTGAGTTACCTAGTTTTGGCTAGTTGAATATACGATTATATTCTGAGTTAATTATTTGAGTTTCAATGAATTTTATTATGTTTTAAGCTTTGTAGGCTTAAGTTAGTCTTCCACTTATAGTCAGCCAGGATTAGGGTTTGCTTGGGGACCAACAATGGTTCTCGAGTGTCAGCCACATCCAAGGTGTAGGCTCGGGTCATGACAATTGATTATTATACAAGGTTTGTTGAGTGTTTCTCTTCAAATGCCTCTTTATTGACGAATTTGACTCAAAAGAAGGTTAAGTTCATATGGTCCGAAGCTTGTGAAAAAAGTTTTCAAGAATTGCAAGATTGACTTGCGTCCACCCCGGTGTTGACCTTATCGGAAGGAATGGATGGTTTTGTGGTTTATTGTCATGCTTCAAGAATTGGGCTAGGGTGTGTGCTTATGCAAAATGGTAAACTTATTGCTATGCCTCAAGGCAACTTAAAATCCATGAGAAGAATTATCCTACACACGACCTTAAATTTGCGGCGGTCGTTTTTGCTCTAATGATTTGGAGACACTATCTGTATGGAGTACATGTAGATGTGTTTACTGACCACAAGGGTTTGCAATATGTGTTTAATCAAAAAGATTTGAATCTTCGCCAAAGAAGTTGGCTTGAGTTATTTAAAGATTATGGCATGAGTGTTCTTTATCACCCCGATAAAGCTAACGTGGTAGCAGATGCTCTTAGTTGACTATCTATGGGCAGTGTTGCTCATATTGAAGGAGAAAGGAAAAATTTGGTCGAATTACATATTCAACTAGTAGACTCCATCGAAGGTGGCATTATGGTTTACAATGGTTCCGAATTGTTTTTTGTGGTTGATGTGAAAGTCAAGCAAGGTCTTGATCCTATTTTGGTACAATTGAAAGAGGTGGTGCTGTAGAAATCTGTTGAGGCTTTCTCCCAAGGGGGAGATGGGGTACTTAGATACCAAAGTCGTTTATGTGTTCCAAATGTTGATGACTTAAGGGAACAAATTTTGATAGAACAACATAGTTCACGATATTCTATTCACCCGGGAGTCACCAATATGTACCGTAATTTACTAGAGGTCTATTGGTGGAATGGGATAAAAAGGATATTTTAGGATTTGTGACTAAGTGTCCAAATTGCGAAAAAGTGAAGGTTGAGCATCAGAAATTGGGAGGTTTATCACAAAACCTTAGGATTCCTACTTGGAAGTGGGAAGACTTGAATATGGACTTTATAGTTAATTTGCCTCGCACCCGGCGATAACATGACTCAATTTATTGCAGATCGGATGACAAAATCAACTTATTTCCTTCTTGTTAAGGTTTTTTATTCGACGGAGCACTATGCCAATTTATTCTTAAGAGAAATGGTAAGGTTACATGGAGTGCCTTTGTCCATTATTTCCAATTGTGGTACCCAATTCACTTTTCAGTTTTGAAAGTCATTCAAAAAGGAGCTTGGCACTAGGGTTAAGCTTAGCACGACTTTTTATCCCCAAATCGATGGGAAAGCAGAGCGTACAATCCAAACTTTGGAAGATATGTTAAGGTCTTGTGTGATCGTCTTTAAGGGCAATTGGGATGACCATTTGCCATTGATTGAGTTTGCCTACAATAACACTTATCACTCAAGTATCAATATGGCTCCATTTGAGGTCTTATATGGTAGGAGGCGTAGATCTCCCATATGATGGTTTGAGGTAGGTGAAGTTGCTCTAATAGGTCCCGAATTGGTATAAGAAGCCATGGAGAAAGTTTGGATTATAAGGGAAAAGTTCAAAATGGCTCAAAATTGGCAAAAGTCCTATGCTGATGTGAGAGGAAGGGATCTAGAGTTTGAGGTTAACGATTGGATTTAATTGAAAATATCACCCATGAAAGGTGTAATGAGGTTTGGTAAGAAAGGAAAGCTTAGTCCCCGGTATGTAGGCCCATATCAGGTTTTGAGGTGTGTTGGTAAGGTTGCTTATGAGTTAGATTTTCCAAATGAATTTGCAATCGTGCATCCCATTTTTCATGTCTCTATGCTTAAGAAGTGTGTTGAAGATTCGACATCCATAGTTCCCCTAGAAGGTTTTGGAGTTGATGAAAGCCTTTCTTATGAGGAAGTTCCGATAGAGATTCTAAGCCAGCAAGTCAAGAAGTTGAGAAACAAAGAAATAGCTTTTGTAGGAGTATTGTGGAGGAATCAAATAGTTGGGGTGCTACTTGGGAGGTCGAGGCCGATATGATGTCCAGATATCCTCATCTCTTTCCTTCTACTGCTATTCTAGCTTTAGGTAATGAGTTCCTCTTGGTTTGTCCTTTTTTTGGGAGTCATGTGTTTTTATGTGTTTCCATGATTTCCTTATGTGATGCATATTCATGAAAACTTGTGTTTTGAAAGAAAATGAGTTTATATGATTGATTTTCCTCATGTTGTTGTGCATTGAGTATGAGTTGCCTATATACCTCATGAGATGAATTGATGAACATGCTTTAGATATGCTTTTTGAGAGTGAATTCCGATCCATATAAGCTCCATGAGAATGTGTTGATCAAGCTTTTAGCTTGGAGAAGGTAGTTCCTCCTTGAACATGAGTAATGTTGAAAAAAATCATGCATATTCGGTTTCTAGATATAATTCCTACTTTCTTATAATGCATTTGAGTATGCTTAGCTTGGAGTTGATGTTTCCTCCTTGTTTATCTGCATTGCATGCATAATGGGCTGATAGAGTTAATTTACCCCCTTTTTGATGTTTTGAGAACGTCCTACCTTGGAGTGGATAGTTCCTCCTCGGTTGTATGCATTGCATTGTAGGTTGGGTTGTTAGTTTCTCTTCTACTCTTTTAGAACTAGTTTAAGACTCATTCAAGGATGAATGGTCCCAAGTGGTAGATATTGTAACACCTTATATTCGAAATAAGGAAATGAATCAGATTTTGGGATATTTTAGGTGCCAGCCATGAGGTCCACCCACGATACATGGATAGGACCACGGACCGTACCTGTAGTCCGTGGATGGCCCTACCTAAGATGGTCTAGAGGCTTAGGACCACGGCCTGACCTACGAACCGTAGGCCAGACCATGGTCCATGGCTGGGCTCCGTCGTTTAAGGCCCCAAACTCACCTTTTTGACAATTAATGGTCCACCAGGATGAACTGTGGGTTAGACCACGGCCCGTCGACTGGGGTCCATGGATGGTCACCTGGTAGTTATTTTTAGGGGCAGATGGGTCTTTTCCTAATTAATTAGTTCCTATGATATGTCGTTTTACCCTTCACTAAGACCCCTATATAAGCTTTTTCAACCCCCAAATTAACCCATTCGCTTCATTCTTCCAAATTCACAATAGAAAACCAAATCTCCTCTCCAAATAATTCTCTCTCTAGAAACTTGAAGAAAAAGAAGATTCAACCTAGGTTTCAAGTCAAGGTCTAAAATCATCCATTGAAGGCTAGCTTTTGGATTCAAGGTATGATAGTTTTCATCCATGGATTCCTTTCATTCATTGAGTTTCCAAATTCCTCTATTCAAAAGGTAGAACTCCCCATTTAAGTTGGGGTTTTCTTCAATTATCATGGGTTCTTTTCATTATTGATTTAAATGGTTGAATTATGATCTCCCATGCATGAATTGATGAAATATGATGATATTATGATGACTTCCCAATGAACTCATGTAATTCCCATAATTTCAAGTTACGAATCATATGATGTGGGATATTGATCTTCAAGAAAGAGTTTTATGAAATTGAGCATGTATTGTAAGCTTTACATGTATTTATGTTGATATCCACATCTAACCCATGTTTTCTACGAGTTGATGATTGAAAGTGGGTTTTGACCTCAAGAGGTAAATTATGGACTTATGCATTGTTTTATGAAATTTATGCAAATGTTTTAAGGGTGCTTTGAGAGTAAAGTACCAATGATGATGTTGTGTTGTGAAAGGATATTCTCATAAACACATACTAGCATGATGTGAAAGGTTTTCTCACGTAGAAAGGATTCTTAGGTTAAAACGCTTTCTCACCTAATTGAATCAAAAAGCAAGATCTATCCTGATGAACTAAATTGGGTTAGTTGTCCAAGGGCACCTTACCATGATTAATGAAGTCAAGTAAGAAATGACTATTCCGTTGAATTTATGCTTAGCACCGAGTGGATATTGATGATGAGATGGAAGCTCTCCCGTTAGTAGAGGCTGGGTTTCTAGAAGCAACCTCATGAAATGAAAGCTCCCAGTTAGTAGAGGTCAGGTTTCTAGTAGCAATATCCATATCCCTTAACTATGTGCCCCCATAGGTTGATTAGCTAGTGGATCAACTTAACATAGAAGTTATGGTTCTTACCTTGGTGAGTAGGAAAACCTTTTGCGGTGTGGGAGACACCAGGGGATCATGTTATAGCTCACATAGTCTCTATGTCGGTTAAGGCTAATTACCCACAAGTAATAATGAACTAAGGTTACTTCAAGAAGTATAGTATATGATTTCAAAGGTTTTAAATACTAAGTTAGCTTGCATTGACCATGACTGTATGACTTATGTTTTCTAATGCTTTCATATGATGTTTTAGCTTTGTCAATTGCATGTCATGAAATGAAATTTCCCTCTTTGCATGATTTAAATGTTTTATGCATCGATATCATACTTGGTACATTATTTTGTACTAAGGCATACTCTTGCCTACATTTCCCCAAATGTTGGGTCTAGTAGTCACGGTACTCAATTTCGGGGCTAGAGGTTGCTTTAAGATATTCTGAGCTTTTGGTGAGTCCTTATGATTCAAGGACAAACTTTCATTGTTTAGTTTCTTTCTTGTGTTTCTCTTTTGGACATGATGTATGGGCTAGGCCCAATTTCATTTTATTGTATTAGATGTCTATGATGAGACAAGTGTGTTAGACTTCCGCTTTGCTTTATAAAATGTTTTGGACTTGTACTATGTTTTACTCTTATTGTTCAATTTCTTATATTATGAGAGCTAAATGGCTTTTACGGAGTCCTTCAGGGTCCTATACGCCATGTTACATCTAGGGGGTACCCCTGGGTTGTGACAGTAAGTTGAAAGACAAAGAAAAGTTATGCAGTAAGAGGGCTAAGACATCAAATCAGGAGTCCAACCAGTAGAAGACTGGAAATGCGAACCGGTCCTCTATTCGGAAAATGACACCTAAACCTGCTCCATTTTTAGGAAGTGCACCTGCACCAAAGAACAGAGGTGATTTTACGAACCAGAACTCCTACAATTTCAAGGCTCGACATACTCAGTCTCAGGTTAGTGTGGCACAAGGGGCAAGCTTGATCCCCACATGTGCTAAGTGTTGTAGGAACCACCCAGGAGCAAGTGGTGATGGCTCTAGTGGATGCTTCAAGTGTAGTCGAATAGGTCACTTCATGAGAGAGTGCTCTAAGAACAAGCAAACTAATGTGGGCAACATAGCCCAATCTGCTTCAGCAGCTTCGCCACTGTATGGTGGACCATGATGTTATTCTAGGTATGGACTGGCTTCATGCTTGTTATGCCTCAATTGATTCTAGGACTTGAGTAGTCAAGTTTCAATTTCCTAATGATCCTGATTTAGAGTGGAGGAGTAGTTCAGCAGTGCCTAAGGGTCGTTTTATTTCATACCTTAAGGCCAGAAAGTTAGTTTCCAAATGGTGCATCTATTACTTAGTCCAAGTTAATGACTTGTTTAGACACCTCTTCATCAGTCAGTTCAAGTTGTGAGTGAGTCTCCAGAGGTCTTTTGAGATGATCTTCCCGGAGTCCCTCAAGAGAGAAAATAGACTTCGGCATAGACATTCTTTATGATACTCAATCAATCTCTATTCCACTATATAGAATGGCTTAATCTGAGTTAAAAGAGTTAAAGAAGAAGTGGAGAGATCTTCATGACAAGGGTTTCATCCGACCTAGTGTCTCACCTTAGGGAGCTCCAGTTTTATTTGTGAGGAAGAAAGATAGTTCTCTTAGAATGTGTATTTATTTTCGCCAGTTGAACAAGGTCACAATGAAGAATAAGTATCCCCTTCTGAAAATTGATGATATTTTTGAAAAACTTAAGGGTGACACTTGCTTCTCTAATATAGATCTCAGATCTAGCTATCATCAGTTGAGAGTAAGAGAAAGTGACATCCCAAAGACAGCATTCAGGACCCGTTGTGGTCATTATGAACTTCTTGTTAAGTCTTTTGGCTTGATTAATGCTCCTGCAACATTCATGGATCATATGAATAGAGTGTTTAAGCCATATCTTGACATGTTTGTTATCTTATTCATCGATGACATACTGATTTATTCGAGGAATGAGGAAGATCATGCTAGGCATCTCAGAATAGTTCACCAAACTCTCAAAGATAGAGAGTTGTATGCCAATTTTCAAAGTATGAGTTTTGTCTTGAGTCTGTGGAATTCTCAAGCCACATTATGTCTGGTGAAGGGATTCGAGGTGACAGTCAAAAGATTGGCATAGTACAAAATTGGCACATACCCACATCTCCAACTGACATAAGGAGTTTTTTGGGGTTGCCTGGTTATTACAGAAGGTGTGTCGAGGGGTTTTTGTCTATTTCTTCCTCGTTGACTAAGTTGACTTTGAAAACGACTTTTAATAGTCTGAAGCTTATGAAAAAAGCTTTCAGAAATTGAAAATTCAGTTGACTATTGCTCTAATGTTGACCCTACCAAAGGGTACAAAAGGTTTTGTTGTTTATTTTGATCCCTCCAAAGTTGGACTTGGTTGTGTATTGATGCAAAATGGTAAGGTTATAACCTATGCCTTCAGACAACTTAAGATTCACGAGAAGATTTACCCGACTCATGATCTCGAATTGGCAGCGGTGATGTTTGCTTTGAAAATATGGTGTCACTATCTATATTGTGCTCATGTGGATGTGTTCACTGACCACGGGAGTCTCCAGTATGTTTTTAGCTAGAAGAATCTTAATCTCGTACAAAGCAGGTGGTTAGAGTTTCTCAAATACTATGACATAAGCATCTTAATCACCCAGGTAAGGTTAATATTTTTGCTGATGCTTTGAGCAGGTTGTCCATGAGGAGTACTGCTCATATTGAGGAAAGCAAGAAAGAGTTAGCTAAGGAATTTCACAAACTTGCCTGTTTGGGAGTCCTTCTATTGGATTCTAGTGAACGTGGATTTGTGGTGATGAATGGGGTTGAATCATCACTAGTGTCTGAGGTAAAGGGGAAACAAGACCAAGACCCTATTTACTTGAATTAAAGGTGAATGTTTATAAGCAAAAGGTGATGGTTTTTAAACAAGGGGGAGATGGTGTTTGAGATATCAAGGTATATTGTATGTGCCAAAGGTGGATGATCTCCAAGAGAGGATCATGACAGAGGCTCATAGTTCTAGATAAGTCTATTGGTTGAGTAGTATGAAGAGGTGCATTGCAAAGTTCGTTGCTAAGTGACCAAATTGCCAACAAGTCAAGGTAGAACACCAAAGGCCCTGTGATGTGGCTTAGAACATAGCTCTTCTGGAATGGAAGTTGGAGATGATTAACATGGATTTCATTACTGGCTTGTCGTGATCTCGCATGAAGCATGACTTGATTTGGGTGATTGTAGATCGGATGACTAAATCAACCCATTTCTTGCTAGTAAAGACTACAAATTCAGCCAAACATTATGATAGATTGTAATTCATGAGATAGTTCGACTTCATGGAGTTCCTATGTCTCTCATCTCAAATAGAGATACATAATTCACCGCTCAGTTTTAGAAGTCTTTCCAAAAGGTTTGGCTTCAAAGGTGAACCTTGGTACCATTTTCCATCCTCAAACTGATGGTCAAGCAGAGCGCACAATTCAGACCTTAGAAGACATGTTGGAAACTTAGTCCACGGTACATTGGTCCTTACAGGATATCCAAGAGGGTTGGCAATGTAGCTTATGAGTTGGAGCTACCTTCAAAACTAGTAGCAGTTCATCTGGTGTTCCATGTATCCATGGTAAAGAAGTGTTTGGGAAATCCTTTACTCATAGTGCCTATTGAAAGTATTAGTATAAAGGAAAGCCTATCTTATGAGGAAGTGCCCATTCAGATTCTGTATCGCTAGGTCCGCAAGTTGAGGACCAAGGAGGTTGCATTAGTCAAGGTCTTATGGAGAAATCAATTTTTTTAAGAATCTAATTGGGGTGCCGAGGAGGATACGAAGAAGAGATACCCACATCTCTTTCCTTATAGAGAATTTCCAAACCAAGGTACTAACTCTTTGTAAGTACTCTTAAAGTTGATATGCTGAATTATGTTAATTGCCTACTGTGGGCTTAATTTGGAGTTTTTAGATGCTTCCCATCCCTATTTTGCTTAGTATGATCTAATTCGAGGACGAATATTTCCAAGGGAGAGATATTGTAACACCTCATACTTTGATAAGTTGTTAGTTTTGAGTCAACTTCAAATGACCATATCTTTTAGGACATAAAAAGTTAGATGGTCCATAAGGTATCAAATCAAAGTTCTTTCAGTCCTCTTCCCAATGCTGCCATGTTTGCTAAATTTTGAGCCCGAGGTATAAAGTTATTTCCATTTGAGTGAAGCCACTCTAGTTAACATATTTCATCCATTTAAGGAAATGGGTATTTTGGTCGTTTCCTTACTCCACTAGACCTAAAACATTTTTCTCACCCAAATAAGGGTCTAATCTGATTTAGACCACTTTTCCACATTCCTAAACGCTTAGAATTTGAGAGAAGGTTTTCAAGAAGGGGAAGAGAGGATTTTCAAGCGTTCATTCAAGGGTTGAGAAATTTGTCCAAGAATACGTATTCTTTCGAGGTATGTAAGCTTCTCACATTGTTGGGTTTATCGCCCACACACCATACATGTAATTTCGTTCATGAATTCGTCCATGAGATCATTTATAATAAGATTTTTGAGTAATTCTTGAGTTTAAGCCCCATTCTTTAACAATAGAAGTTTTGAGTTCTTGAGGTTAGGGTCTTGCGAATGAGTAGTGTTTCTTGATAGAATTTGGATGTAATTTCAATGAATTTGTGTTGGGTTTGTGAATCAAAAAAAATTTGGAAGAAACCAATCGATTCTAGATGAGTTAGGACTCGAAATTGAGAAAGAAAATTCATCAGATTTCTGGGTTCGGGATGGGGCAACGCGCCACCAAGGCTCCAAGAAGGCTTGGCGCCCCGCGCCTGTAGTGCAAACTAAAACAACCCCAGTACTCTTGGGGCTGGCGCAGCGTGCCACTCATTTTTCTTCTTCGTCCTTCTTTTGTATGCATTCTTTCGAATCGTGTCTTCATTCTCTTCTTGATATTAACTCTTAAAGTCTTAATTAACCTTGAGAATCCCTACATATCCTAGTCAAATGTCTTTATTTATATCTAAAATTAAAGTAAAGTTAAGAGGAAAGTTCAAGAGGTCCTTTTGAGTCAAAGTTGAGTATCCTTTTGCAATTTACTAAAGATTTGAACTAAGTTTTGAGTAAGTGAGTATAAGTATGAGGAGAGTTGTGTTTATTGTTTCAAAATGTGTATAATGGAACTAAGTATTCCCAAAATATAATACTTTTTACATTTAAAAGAGAGAAACATCGATTTCTAAATTAGTGTACAAGTACAAAGAAGTTTTGGAGTATTACCTCTTTTAAGAGGATCTTTTGAGTAATTACCTCAAATTGAGAAAGAGTTATGTTTTGCACATTTGCGCATGACTTATATATTATTGGGAGTATTATTGAGCACCGATATGGTGATGAGTTCAGAAAACTCAAAATTCTCATAAACCATGTATGCCAACATGGGTAAAGGATTATACTTTCTTGATAATTCCTTATTGCTTTTAAGCATAGTTTTGTTGATCTACTTAGTTGAGTTATTTTATACCGAGTCAAGGTATAGGACAGTTCTGTAAGCGTGGGCGAGACGTTGTATCATCACGTAGCTCATAGTGTTAGTTGTCGGTTAAAGAATCTCCCAAAAGAGTAAAGAGTATGTTATTGTATTTTAATACACCATTAAATTTATCTCATGTTTTATAATGTTTTAAATATTGTATCTATCGTTGTTTCTTTGTATTGAGTTGAGTTGAGGTGAGTATTTCTTTCAACCTTGTAAGTTCAGTTAACTATTGCTTTCAGTTTTCCCCTTACATGCTCGTACATAAGATATACTGACGTCATTCGACCTGTATCTTTTTATGATGCAGATACATGTATTCAGGGTCATCAACAGGTACTTTTTTTATACCATTTGCATTCCAGTTAGCTTTGGTAAGCCTCCTCACTTTCCAGAGAGTTCCATATTTATATTTCAATTTTGTTAAGCTGTCGTGAGTCTTTTCCCAACATCCATCGTAGTATATATTTAGAGGTTTCATAGACACTAGTAGTTGAGGAGTCTTTCACTATTCCCTCGTTGATGTTTTGAGACTTGGAGTCAATTGTTTATGTATGATTAAGTATTTTGATACACTTCTGAGTTTATCTATTGTTTAGATTTTTGAGTTGATATTTACATTTGAAGTTCCTATCTTGCTTGAGTAAGTCTCTTTCTAAGCAGCCATCCATGCCAAGGGTTCGCTTGGGGACTAGTGATCGTTCTTGAGTGTCGATCACGTCCAGGATGTAAGCTTGGGGCATGACATTTCCATTTCTTTCTTATTGTTGGGTTGGGGCTAACTTGTCTTGATGGGATTAGACGAGTGTCATCACATCCATTTTTGAGTTGTGATAGTTTATGTCACGTTTGCTTGGCTTACGGGGTAGGTTATGGAATATTCTCTTATATCTTTCTTGGGGGTGATTTATTGTATAAAGTATATATGTTATGTATTGGGTTTATTGGTTGATTCAATGTTGAAAAGAATGATTTTCATGTGTGCAATATAGGCTGAGATTTAGCTGATGCATATTATATGAATTGAATTTTTCATGTGTTGTTGCATCACTCTAATCGGTGTGTTATATCGTACCTTAATGAGTTAATTGCTTTAAGGGCAATATTTTGAAAGAGAAGTGCTTATTAGGTTGCATGTGAACATTCTTTATTATTGTGATAATGCATTCATTTTTATTTATATATTATGAATCATGGATATTGTATATATGATGTTATCATAGAGTGATGAATCTCAAAGAAAAAGATTTTGGATACAAGATTTTAATTGAAAAGTCAAAGGAAAATGGCTCATGTACTTTTTCTGATTGGCAAGTAAAAGATAAATTGTTTCAAGTGTTGACACTTAATTTTGGTCTACCATTTTCTAAATTCGTAATTTTGAAGTTTTATTTATTTAATAGCTCAAAATATATTTTTTATAATTTTAAATAAATTTATCGATAACTATCCTTATTTATCAAAATTTAGGGTTTTTTATTAGTTAATTTTAATTACATTATTTTTTGTCACAGTCGGTTGATTACGTTCAAATATTTATTCATTTTGATTAATCCATTAGTTCTATTAAATTGCATTTTTTACATGTCAGTAGTTACGTTCATTACATTTTTTAATATTCATTTTATTTGTTACATTTGTTAATATTCATTTTGATATTTTGCACAGTCTAGAAATTCATTAGAACGTGAATAAGATTTCATACACAGATATTTTATTAGTTAGTGGTTTTGGCTCATGATTTTAAGATAGTGGTATTGTACTATATGTGGTTTTCGATTTTCTATTTAAGTTATTTCTTAGTGATTAAGTTAGGGGTGATGGATAAGATTTTAGGGGTAATTTCCAGATATTAGAGTCTTTAGAAATTTCTTCTAGTGCTGATAATTTTTCAGTGACAAGCTCACCGGAGTTCCGTCGGAATCCGGCGAGTCCACCACCAAAACCCCTTTGTTTTTTTCTCCTTTTTCCAGCAGCTCACCACCACAACAGCTCCACCAACCCAACCAGAAAACAACCCAGACCCACCTCCATTGTCCTCTTCCTTCTCCAACAACAACTGCCACCACTATTCTCCCTTTCCTTATGCCATTTCCAATGAACATCAACTCCGGCCAGTCACCACCAAACAACCACCAAAAAGATCTGAAACAACCCCCAAACTCCATTAAAAACCACTAGAAAACACCCATCAAAACCCCATCACTAAACCCCTGTTTTCCTTCGCCAAACCCATCAGAAAGCCAACACTAAACAACTCCAAACCACCGGAAAACACCATTAATGGCGGCACAAACCCAACTTACCAGCGAGCTCGTCTTCTCCCACTCAAACAACAGAACATCGAACAAAAGCCCAGTCACGAATCAGTCCCCTTCCCCTTTCCCCTTTTCAATTTTTTATTTATATTTGTAGGATATTCTATCCAATCTGAGGCGAAATAAGCTAATCAAAAGCTCCATATTCCGGCGTGGCTTCAAGTTCCGGCATGACTCCAAGCTCCTGCAACCCAAAGCCCCACCGAAAAACACCATCACGGCACCAGATCTTCGGTCAAAACCACCGCTGTAGCCAACAACACAACTTCAAACAACAACAACAAACCAAAAGCGAACCAGGTCCTCTGTTCTTTTCTCTCCCTTGAAATATCTTGTTTCTCTGTTGATGGATTTTCTTTTTCCCTTTTAGATTTTTTATTTCTTAATATCATTCAGTTCATTGTTGGTTTGCTATGCCATTATTTCTTTTGTCATGAGATTTGTATTTGGTTGCTATTTTATTGTTATTAGAGAAAATACATAAAAATACCCTCGAACTTGGCAGCAAAATTTACTTTAGCACTATAATTTTACGAATAATTTTTTAGCCCCCTCAACTTAATTCAAGTGAATTTAATATCACCTTACACATACAATACAAGTTTCATACTTATGGGTGAAATGCACGCGCACCACTTAAGCACCACCTCTATGCCACATGATGACACGTTAGATAATTGGAAAAAAAATACTGCTTCTTTGTTTTTACTTCCCCACATTTTTTAAAACTTTTATTTTGACTATTCATCCATCCTCTTCATTATTTCATCTGGGTCAAGTTCTTAACATCTAAAATTTCACTCTGACCGATTCATCCAATTTTTCATTACTTTGTAATTATTTATTATTACTTCCATCAATCACCATACTTTCTTTTTCAGCTAAGTGAAGCTATCAACTTATATCAACAATGGCACTTTTAAATTTGTGCAAAATCAGTGTGCTTAACTTTTTTAGATATGTTGTTAATTTTCGTGTTTAACTTCCTAATGCATATCTAGGTATAGAATAAGTAATGTTTAAAGTTAGATGGTTAATTAATTTTGAAGGTTCTGACACTTTGTTAATTCTTTATTAATCAAATCATGGTTGAAATTTTTTAGACATTTGTTGTTTTGATTTGAAACTTTCTCTTTTATTATAAAGGGATAAGGCTCTAAAAATACCCCAACTTTGGTCGAATTTGCTATTACGATACTAAACTTTCATGAGGTCCTAATACCTCCCTAGACTATTTAATACCGTATTTTAAACATATATATTTGCCCATGTCAACATAAAAAATAATGTAAAATTATAAATAGTAATGTGTCCACGTGGGCATATATATATCTTTAAAATACTATTAAATAGTTCAATGGGTAAAAAATACAAAATAGTCTAGGGAGGTAATAGATCCGCATGAAAATTTAGTATCGTAATAATAAATTCGACCAAAGTTGGGGTATTTTTCAAATCCTTATCTGTATTATAAACTACTTAGAAGAAGGAGAAAATAAGAGATATAGGATGAAGAAAGAAATAGAGGAACAAGAGGAGAGGTGTGGAGGCTGTGAGGAAGAAGAAAGAATTAAGAAGAAAGAAATTGGTTGGGTTTAGGGTAATGGGCGTAAGGAAGAAGAAGAAGAAATGGAAAAAATTGTATTGGCAGAAAAGAAAAAAGAAAAAGAGCCCCATTTAATTATTTTTCTTTATTTACGCGCTGATATTGTTATAATTTTCTACCTCAACCATTCAGGTGATATTAAATTCACTTGTAATAAGATTGAGGGATAAATAATTACCCGTAAAGTTAAAGTGTTAAAGTAAGTTTTGCTCCCCAGTTCAGGGGTGTTTTTATGTATTTTCTCTTGTTATTAATGTGCGGTTACTTTGATCATCATCATCGTAGTTGTCGTCATCATCATTATCGTCGTCATCATCATTGTCATCGTCATCATCGTCTTCATCATCATTATCGTCATCGTCGTCATCGTCGTCATCGTCGTTATCGTCATCATCATCATCATCGTCGTCATCGTCATCGTCATCATCATCATTTTTATTATTCAATTGAATTGTATATAGTGATAAATATTTTCAACAGCTATTTGTTATTAGGGAGTTATTGTTTTTGTTATCATGTGGTTACTGTTGTTATTTTATTTTATTATATTTTGGAGGTTGTATGTTGCCTTGAAATTTATTTTGTTACTTTGATAGGATTTATGTTAAATATATTTTGTTCGTTAAAATGGGCCAATACAAAAATCATTCCGTCAGTTTTCAAGGTTTTCCAGTATTAAAAAATGGAAAGTTGGTGTAAGTTTATATATTTTGTATGTTAAAATTGGTTGATGAAGAAATTACCGTTGATTTTCAATGCCTCCTACGTTAATAAGACGGGTTTTTATTTTAAGTTATTATTTAATTCATTTATTTTTATCCATATTTATTTATTACTAACAGTTTTACTGAGTGTCTTTACAGGTACCCGGAGTTGCTTCCCATTGGAGCTATTCGAATGACGTTCGAATTATATTCTTTATTCATTATTTTGTATATATCGATGTTAGGCAAACTTTAGGCAGTTTCTTATATTATTGTTTTATTTTATTACTTGTGTATATCGCGTTTATCAAACTTGTATATTTGTTTTTATCTCCTCCTCAATTTGAAAAAATGAACTCAATTGGAATCCACAATTTTGGATTTCGAAGGATGCCAAACACCTTTTCTTCGGAATAACTTGAACCCCCTTACCTAGTATCTAATGGTTTCGTAGATCACTTAATTGGTTTCCTAGTTTTTTCCTAAAATTAGGTTGCAACTCCTTTAAAATTCATTTATTCATAAAATTCTTTTAACATTGAATTAATTGATTATTTTTTGAGTCACCACGACGTTTCTCCCTATTTGAATAAAGTAGGGATGTAAACACCAAGTACTTGTTATCATGTGATACTTGAGGAAAATGGCTTTGGATAGGTACATTAAGTTTTTTGTTTAGTCTGTTGTTATTTCAGACAAAATATTGGTATTGAAATAATTGTATTTAGTTTTTAGTGTAGATGTCATCATGCCTCTTCAGATTTTGGATCATGACACACTCTAGTGTCACAAAGGTTATTGGCAATCTTACTGACACAAATGATTGTGAATTCTTCTAGTGGGGTGGAGTCATTGTTAAAAATGAAGCAATACAATAACTTGATTAATTAAGATTAACTTTTCCATGTAACATGATTACAAAAAAGGAATATTATTTGAAATAGAATATGTTCAAAAATAAATAAATATAT
>JAJOOS010022342.1:0-26626 GCA_029582725.1 Solanum chiquidenum | reverse complement strand
ATTGGTGCGAAGTAATAACTAAGCCAAACATCGATTATGATGTCTAATATGAGGTAAAGGTAAGGGTTAGTATATTATACACACGTAGCCGGACCAAGGTGCGGGGTGAAATTCTCTAGATGCCAGACCAAGGATTTAGAGATACCTATCTTATCACTTTGCATGTAGTGCACTAAGAAAGGATTGCTATTACTAGGATTACTGCGTTATGAGGTTGTGGGGAACACGTATACCCTACTTATTTCTCTCATCTTGATAACAACCAAAATTGACTTTTGATTACTATTACTTGTTGAATTCTTACAATTCTATTCACAACTCCCCCCCCCCCTTTAATTACTTGTTTCTGAAAGTAATTTGACTAATTGAATATAATTGTTAATTAAAGTAAAGTCTAAACCATTTTCCTCGTGGGATCGACCCCAACCTACAAGTTGGGTTCTTTACTTGATAACGATCGCTTATGCTTCTTTAGGGAGGTGTGATTTGAGCGTATCAAGAACCATATGTCCTTGATTTCCATCTCTAAAATAAGACCTCAGCAAGGATAACTGTTGTGACGGACCAGATGAGTTATTATGGCAACCTTGTCCAAAACTATAGGACCCTCGATATGTCTACCTCCTCTCAGCTGTTGATATCTATGTATGAATAGGCCCATGAAGCTGAAAGGGCGTACCACCTCTATGAGAACCTCTGCATCCAGAGAAGGTGCTAGAAAATACCTTCTTGGGGTCCCCAAAACTCCTCTCTAACCATCAACTCCACCTCCTTGAAGGTACTCACAATGGACTGGAAGGAACCCCTTTCTCTTGCTGCTCTGAACATATAAGACTTGATGGAGAAGGTCAAACCTCTCACAAACCTGTAGACTTTTTCCACCTCATCTAGTACAATAGTCATGGCGTGCCTGATACCTCCAGAAGTGAGCCTCCTACTCAGTCATGGATAAACTACCCTGAGTCAAGCTCTCAAACATCAATTGAATCTCCTCTTTCACGCTCCAAGGGATAAGGATGTCCTAGAAAGCACTGGAGAAAGAATCCCACGCTGCCAGAAGAGATTAAACTAGTCTAGACCTCACATAAGTCCTCAACCACTCTTTGGCGGGTCCACAAAGCTGAAGTTCAACAAAATGAACAACACAAGCATCCATCATACCAATTTTCTCAAGCATCTCATAGCAGAAAGTCAAGAACTCATGAGCATCCTCTATCTTACCACCCTGAAACTGAGGTACTTTCATCTTCTGAAACATCTCATAACACTGATGATTAGCTATTGTCAGAATAACCTTAGGAGCAATCTTTGCATCAACAATCGCTGCAAGAACCACTAGTGGCTGACCCACCTAATCATGAATATTTGGAACCCATTGTTGACTTGGTGTCTACACCCCTACCCTCATCTCAAAACCCTATGGCATATCTATCACACCACCCTGAGAGACGTTTTCCACCATACCTAAAATCTTCAACAAAGTCTCTTGAAAAAAAGAGAGCTCCAAACTCAAAAGGAACTTGGTCCTCAACAACCTCAAACTGTGGCTCATGAAAAACTTCCTTAGCTCTACTTCTAGCAGAGTCGCTCCACGGGTAGAACCTATAACCAGTGCTACTCCATGAGTATGACCTCTAGCTCGATCCCTACCTCTACCCCTAACTAGGGCCTCAACAAATGCCTCAGAGATAATTTCCCCTATACCACTAGAAATAGAAGCTCTGGTACTCAACATCTGCCAACACAACTCGCGGTAACTCAGCACTAGTGAAGGTAACAACACAAGATAAGAACGAATGAACAAAAGAAAGTTTCCTAACAGTCTCCATAGCCTCTCAAACATAAGTACAAACGTATTTGTACCGATCCTCAAGACTCTACTTATACTTGCCTTGGACACATGTGACACTTATGAACCTAGGGTTGTGATACCATTTTTCATGACCCAGAAATGGGTGTGATGGCACTTGTCTATTTCCATCAAGACAAGTCAGCCACAACCCAACGAATGAAAGAAATGTGGAAAGTTAAACAAGAACAACAATAGGCGGAAACCATAATCATTCTAATATAACCCCCAATACTTGGTTTTCATGTGTACAAATCCTAATACATAAAGTGCGAAAATAAAAATAAGTACAAGTCTCAAAGACTTTGTTTCTCAAGTAGAACAAAGCATGAAATAAAGGAAAAGAGGGCCCGCTGGAGATGACAAGCAGCTACATTTCAAACTCCTTCAACAAGCCTTAGGTATATGAAAGAAAAGATATCAAACAGAACCAGACTCGGAACCAACAGAAGTGTGGAAGCAAGGAGTGAGTACCAAACAATATGATACCTAACAAGCATGTTGATAGGCAAATCAAAACTATCTTGAAAGCGAGCACTACTTTCATCCCAAGCGAATCTCCTCAAACAACAACCTGCATAGAAATCAACACAACCTAATAGTTCATAATACACATTTCACAAGTTCTCATGATCATAGTCCACTAGTCATAAATCAACAATTATCAAGTAACAAGTATGAAAAAGCAGAAGTGTTACAAATATCAATCACAATTATCAAGTTCATCAAAGCACAATAATCAAACACACTGAACACAAATCCACAGATTTATCATGATCCACAACAATCATAACTCATGGGAACTGCCCATAGTTCATGAATATCACCAGTAATGACCTTGACATCAACAACACTCGTTGAAAATGACCTTGGGATCACTAACACTCACTGGATATCGACATCAATAACACTCACCGACAATTACCTCGACATAGCACTCACCAGAAATGATCTTGACATTAATAACACTCGCTGGAAATGACCTAGGCATCAATAACACTCACCCATATTGACCTCAACATTAATAACACTCACCGACAATAACCTCGTTATTAATAACCATAAAAAGTCTCATCATGGTGCTAAGAAATCAATGAAAGTAAGGAATTTCACACCACAAGGAAGAGACAATCACTTATGCAAATCAAGCACACAATAATGATATCAAAGCATTTCATCAATCATCACATTGGGGTTCACAATACGGCAAATTCACAAAATATTTTGCTCAACATATTGTCTTTTCATATAAACCCTTTTTATTCATTAATATCAATCAAATGGAATAATTAAACCCACCACCTTGTTCCTATTACTCCCTAACACACACAAATGAAGGGAAATGCACAGTTCTACTAATTTTACAAGGTTTAGGAGATCATTTTCCTCAATTTTAATCAAGTTCAATAAAAGATTTATGTCTTCTCTTTCCGAACAACGTCTAAATCCATACAATCTAATTCAATCAAGTATTCTGAATAAGATTCTGGATATAACAATACTCAATTCAAACACTTAGGAAAATCGATCTACACAACTCAAAAATCCAATTCTCAAAATGAGGTTTAATTCCAAAATATTTCACTTGAAAATATTACCCAAGTCATTTGGAACTCATTGGTGAAAAACATTTTGAAAAAGAATTAAATCAGTCCATAATAACCATTTTACTAAATTCTACGCTTCTTAAAGAAAACCCCAATTTTCATTTCAAAACCTTGATTTGAACATTAATATTCATAAATAATAATGGGTAAATGAAGGCTTAAGATTAGGAATTGTTACCCAAATATTTCTCCGCAAAAACCTTGTTTAAATCGCCACACCAAAGCTCCCAACACTCAAAAATAGTGAAATGGGGTTGAAACCTGATTTTTGAAAGATAATTTTTCCAGAGGTCCTCAACGAACGTAGACCCCTATCCACCAATGTGAATTGACAAGTCACAAATGAGCTCCGCGAATGTGGCGGTAAAAACTTTGGCCTCCAGAAACAAAGATCAGAAAATCATCCAAATACTAAATCATGGATAGACCTTCGATTCGTTCGGAACCCTATACAGATAAAAAAATATGCAAATTGATTAAACTCGATGTATGGACTCAATGGAACCATTAGAACATGAATCTGAGGTCTCCTTGAACCAAAATTCATGAAAGTCACAAGAAATGAACATAATTTCTCAAAAGGCCAAAATAAGATCAAGACCTCTAAAAATTTAACTAAGACATCACCTATGCCTAAAATCATCCCTTGAATCCAATAGAACTCTCAGAATTTCGATCCAAGCATCCAAACCCCAAATGTTGGCCAAAGTCAACTCAAAGGCTAAAATTTCATAAATTTCTAACTTAGGACCCCAAATACTCAAAAATACTCCAAATCTGAAACTGATAAGCCACTAGACCGATTTCCACATTTAGGGATTAGTAAAATCGATGAAATTCCATTCCTACACTTGAAAGTCCAAAAGAGGCCGAAAACCACTTTTTAATAACTTTAGCTTTTCAAACTCAAATCTTACAAGATTCACAACTTTAAACTCAAAGTTCAAACCCAACTTTTAAAACTCAATAATAAAAGACTCGGGGTCAAGATCGGGAGGAGAAAAATAGTGAATGACCAAAAAAAACCAACTGGTCATTACAGTTAGTGACACGATTTATAGGTATTAATTGTCTGAGCTGTTAACCAAATCGGTGCTCAATATAATGTAAAAATATGCAATAATGCTCATACTAATATTTGTGTTGAGTTAGTACTCAAAAGTTCCTCTTTAGGAAAAAATGATCTTTACTTTACTAACAACATGCTCTTCTTAAATTAGGTATGCTTTTCTTAATACAAATAATGCACTTGGAACCATTAGTGTTCCCTTAAAACTCTTCTCATATGATTACTTAAAATACTTGAACTTACTTTAATTTAGTAGTCAATGCATGAAAATAATTATGCAAAAGATATTAGCATTTCTCAACTAAATAAGGTTCATGTGATAAATAAGCATGAACAACAATTCAAGAACTAAAATACATGAAGTACTAAAATCTCAACGATAAGAATCAAAACTCAGAATAAGGAATAAAATCCAAGTTTAGAACTCATGGAAACTTGGGGTAAAACCCTAGATTTAACTCTTATTGTTTGAATTTAGATGTAGGGCATGGGGATAAACTTAGTCCATCACTTTGAATAGCCCAACATACTTAATAATGAATCTATTGGACTAAAAACTTCGATGGAAACTTGATTGTTTAGATAGATGATTATGAGAGGAAAACTAGTTAGTTGTATGATATGCTAGATAAAAACACCCAAAATGACTTAAAATAGGGCTAAAAGGTTGGGAAAGGATCACAACAACCCTGGAACACGTGCAATAACTTTCAAAAAAATAATTGTAGCAAGCCCTTCACGGATGGCCCCAAAGTCTGTGGAATACTTCATCGTATGTAATGCCAGTTCTGAAACTACGTCTGCTTGATAGAGCTTCAATAAAACAAACATATTTTTTAAATCAAAACTCCAATTAATGCAAACTTAGTGGCATCGAAAAGAAGACTCATAGGCCTTTTATTTGATTAGTTACGTGTCAGCTAAATCTTAATATTCTAAGTGATATGATCTCTTGAATTTGACCCAAGTAAATCAGTCGATAAGGAAACTTTCAACTCAACTTTGTGCTAGAGGATTATTATAACCTTAATTCATATCCAAATATATTCCCACACTAAGGAATTGACCTTAAAACCTATGCACAATTAAGACTCACCCGGTAAGACTTTCATGAACCAAAGTATAACCTAGGTGTAACATGGCATATAAAATCCTGAGAGGGACCTATACAAGCCACTTAGAATACATCATATAAGATAATTAAAAAAATAGCATTACATAATTCAAAAGAGTATGAAAAAGTTAAAGTCTAAAATAAGTCTCAATAAGCCATCTAAACATCATAAAGAGTGGTTGGGATGTAACCCATCTATAAATGATAAGACATAAAGCAAGTAAAAGTGTCTCAGTCCTCGGAACATGAGGAAAGACTAATTTCTTGAATTCAAACAAGAATCAACTACCCATAAGTGTGAGAGGTGGAAGCGTCTGGCCCTACATTAATAAGACAATGCAGGTACAAGTATGCATTAGTACATGAAATTTACTAAGTGTGGGGCAATATGCGTAAAATAAATATTGAAGCATGAATGGCTTAAAACATGTAATGCATGACCAATATTTGAACATTTAAAAGCTTAAAGGAGAAAGTGACATGTTAATCATGAAATATAGTCAATACATTAAAGTAAGAGACATAAGAAAAGCTTTGAATAAACATAATCATTTTTGTGGGAAATTAGCTTTAACCGACAATAGGACCATGGGAGCTATATCAGGAATCTGGTATATCCATCATACCAAAAGAAGGAATCCTACTTGCCAAGGTAAAATCCGTACATATCATCTTTTGCCAAAGTGGATCCACTATCTCGGTCATTAAAGAAAATCATACGGCGGCACGTAGTTTGGTACTAGAGGTTGCTACTAGAGACTACCCTATTTGAGCCTCCACCTTAAAGCCCTCTCAGTGCTAAGTCAAAAATCCATAGGAATAGATAAAATTCAAATATGAATATAAAAGAGGAAAGGAAATGATCAATACCAATCAACGCTTTTTACGTGAAAAGATAGAATAATTTCTTAAACATAATTCGACATAGATGAGAAAACCTTTCACTAATGTGAATCCATATGCTAGAAATACATTTCACAATCATGATCATAAGAGCATGTGAGAAAACCTTTCACAATAACATTGGTACTTTCCTTTCAAAGCATCCCCAAATTATTTACAATAATTTCATAAAAAACATGCGTATCTTCATAAATTCATAATTCATAGTTCATAAGCTTCATCATGGCTACTTAACTGAAATCTTGAATCATTGATAACACTCAACTACACTTCATTCAATTCTAAGTGTAGGTGGTCTCTAACAAGTAAAAACCCAACTAAGAGTTGGTGTCGATCCCATAGGGAGTGATATAATAGAGAATTTAATTAGGAAGTAAAAATGTGTCCTAATCGTTTGTAGAAGTAAAGGTTTTGTAACATGAAATTAAATCATGAAGTTTCAATGATTAATATCAAATGGGGGGATTAGTAACAAATTTGTGACAAAGAATAACTAACACGGGAAGTAAACAATTAGAGATCAGACCTTATGAATGTGATTAAATGAATGTTAATTTCGCCTAATGGGTACTTACTAATTGCTTAAAGTCATTTAGTCTCAATGGGTAGGCTAGGTTTTGAATAAAATAGTCATCTCTTGATAAACTATTATACTTTAAGTGAGTTCTCTCGAACCTCAACAAGCTTAACTTTACCAAACAACCTAAATCCTTAATTAACCCACTTTCTCAAGCTAGTTTTGTAAAGACACAATCAAACCACTTTCTCAAGCTAGATTTTAAAGACATGATCAATACACCTATGAATCAATCCTTCTACTCTAATACCTCTCTCTCAAGCAAGCATAGAGAGCTAAGCTAGAACTGAATTTGCAACTTCAATTCATCAATTAAAACATGAACAAAAATAATTAAACCCACTTCAAATCAACATTAAAATCAGCAATTAGTAACACCCATTATCTAATTGATGCATTTGACTACATGAGCACTCCTAAGATAAGGGGTTTTAGCCAAACATAGTAGAAAGTAAGAAATCCTTACCAATAAAGTTTTCCATTTGAATTGCTAACGATCTACAATACCCAAATGCTGAAACAAAAGCTAAAATCTTACAATCTCCAATTCTAGCTCCAAAACTTCTTTACGAATGTTAAACAATGTGAAAAATGTAAAAACTCTCAAAGACTCAAGAATACATAGTGTGGGAACTTTGAAACACTATTCAAAAAATGAATTTATACGTTCCCAAAATCTCAGTACAAAGTACAGTTGGATAGGTAAGTTGAGCTCGCCAATAAACTCAATGAACCGCCGAGTTGTGCTTCTTCTTCCCTTTTGGCTTGACTCTTGTAGAAAATTGTTCTGTAAGTTTAGGTGAGAAAGATTGTGATCTACGATCCATTCGTCGAGTCATTGATATATCCTTTTTATCACCAAGTTTGTTTGGAACATGGGTCACTTCGCTAAAACTTTAGGCGAGCTGGAGGCTCACTTGGTGAGTCGCCAAGTGGCTTTTGCGAGCTCCAATTTTTCTTTTTTTTCAGCTTTTCCAACTTTTTCATTCCTTTTCGTGTCATAATGTCCTTGCCTTGCCCTTAAGCCTTCATTGCTGCATATTAACACATTAACATTAGTTATGAGCACTAAATAGGCATTGAGGACACTAAATCATTGAATAATAATCCCTAAATGAGTCAAAACTCCTGATTCATCAACACCCCCAAATTAATCTTTTGGTTGTCCTCAAGTAAAGCACAAGATCAATCATGTCAATAGGGATGTCTACAAATAGTGCTCCTTGAGACTAAATATGAATGCACATAAGGTTCAATCTACACATGCAATGTTCAATTGTGCACTAAAAGTTTCAAATCGTGACTAGTTATCATCAATTAGAGTTCAAGCTCACAATGCTCACTTCAAATGAAAATTCATGCTCAACAAGAGTATTCGAATGCCCTCCTATCAAGAATGATTCCATGCTCTCACAAGCCAGTCAGAGGTTACCATTTTTAGGAATTGAAATCAATTCTCACACTCTCAATAAGAAAAACAAATGCACAATTTTACCCATAAGCTTACCCGTATTTTCCAACCAACACATCATTCAGCTCATGCAAGATCAAAAAGGTCTTTCAAGGCTTGTAATTGGGCTGAGGATATGAGTATGATCATTTTGGTTTAGTGACTTCTTCCTTCATGAAGCATGAATCAAATTTTTGTTCTTCTCATTTTCTTTCATTCCTTTTATCTTCACAACTCATCCTTGGCATATTCATAGCACATAAAATTTTTGGTGAGGCTCATCGAACACCCCTTTTATTTCTATAATTCACGGTTGATACAAAATTTTCATTTCATTTGTTTTCTTTTTCTCTCTTTTTTTATATGGAGGGGTTCCATCTTTTTCTTCAACACAAGTTCCCAAGGATGAATTTCAGGAACTTCTTGCTCAATTTCTTTCCTCATTTTTTCCTAAGTTGGGTATTCAAACAAACCAATGCTTCCCGAAGGTTTTAGGTGGGAAGGACAAGGCCATTTGTGTTCATGCTTTATCCAAATAAAAGGTTAGGCTCAAATAGTGTCAAGCTAGATTCACACTCACAAGGTGGTCACACAAGGTATATTTATTAGGTTCACTCTCAAAAAATTATGTCTAAGATCATGTCCTTTATTCACCATAGTTAGTTGATTGGACAAATGGGGCAAGTTCTACGTATCATCATGCACATATTTCAAGCAAAACCTCACCACACAAGGCATTCAACACAATCATTGATCCTGATTCTACAAGATAGGCTCACGTGCAACGATCATTAAAATATCCTCACTTCGACAATCGACTAGTTACAATGAGATGCTAAGATTTCATACATCGCTTATGCAACTCAAATTGCCTCGTTGGACTTGCACACATATGTCGTTCATTAAGAGCAATATTCAAATCATCGGTATTGATCGCAACCGACACTCAAATGTACAAGAGAACAACAATCACCCATAATAACGCAATTAAGAGAGAAACCAATTAATTAAAACCAACATTCACATTCCATCAATGAGGAGAAGTTTGAACAAAAGCAACAAAACACAAAATAAAAATAAAATACAACCAAATATCCAAAATGATGCTAGGCATAAAAATAATACCCCAATTTAAACTACACAATGTCCTCAATGTGCACTAAAAATTGAATGTCTCAAAACTAAAGAAGTTGAAAGAGAGTAAAAATCCCCCTGTTAGACTAAGCCTGGAGTGAACTCTACACATCTAGGGTTGCCTCAATCTGGGACTTAGTGCTTGGCCTGACTCCAGCTGTAGATGTCTTTGCAACTACCTCCTTTATGGGCTGAAACCCACTCAAGCCAATCATGGATGTGTCGTGCAGTGACGCATCTGTAGCCACCCATACATAATCACCCTCCAGGTCCTCCATATCCTCAAACACCACCTCATCACGAGCACCCAGCTCCTCCTCATCCATCTTCGATGTGTCTGACTCATCATCCTCATCAGCTGTAACATCATCTTCGGTCAAAGTAGCAGGAGGGATCTTAGAAACAACTAGTATAGCAGCACTAGCATCCTCATGCACATCTACATTACCCCACAAGATCAAGAAATCTGTGGATTTAAGCTTATCCAAATCACATCGCAGATCGGTAATATTAGCCTTCAAGGCTATCACATTTGCAGAGCTACGGTTTGACGTCTCGCAAACCTCCACCCGAACAGTAAGAGCATCTAAAGTTTCCCTCTGGGCCGTGATCATCTCTCGATGTGCTCTCAGTGCCTCCTAAATGGGGCTTTATGTTTCCTATATCGCGCAGTCGATCATAGAAGACACAACGACCTCAACCCTCACAGCCCTTATATTGGCTGAATATGCAAGGTTACCCATCTTGTAGATCATAGCCTGTGTCAAGGGGGGATGGGAAGCAGTAGCAGTGGCCGGTTCAGTTGAGGTAGAAGAGCTGGGTATATATGTCGGCTCAATCGACATCATAGACTGAGGGGCATCGGCCTCCATAGCCTCAACATCAACCACCCAAAAGGTGTCCACCGGAGCCTTCTTCCTCGTCTACGCTTTATCCTTTATGTACTTGGCCTCAATTCTCCAAATGTCGATTGATGATGCCGAATCACCTTTGTATCTGTATTTGCCACAAATGACACACCAGCCCGACGACACAACTCACTAATCACCATTGGAAATGGTAACAAGGTCTAGTTTTGTTTTTCCCTCATCACCATCTCTTGGAAAATAATCACCCCAAGATTCAGCCGCTCCCGCTCAAGAATACAACCCTGCAGTGCAGCCTTAGGATGCCAGATAATTTATTCATTCTGAGAAGGCTCAGGGTGCTGGAGATGAACCCAAACCAATAACCACATACAAATCCTTCTTCTTAATCACCGCTCCCCACTCTAGAAAGGGAGGATTAACATCGCTCAACAACGGGGCCAACCACCCCTTTAAGTCTTCTAGCATTTTGGTCTTTACCTTGTTGGCCAGTGAGTGAATGGTGCGGGTGGTACTGTCCAATAAATTATTGATGTCGGTATCGCTGCACTGCACTTTCTTACCTCGCAGCTCTACATAGTATACTGGTGCCATTAACCTAGGTTTCTTCTTTCCTTTCGGGATCAACTCGACATAACCTATATAAAAGTCTCGAACCCATGAAGGAACATACAGATTTCAGAGCTTGGTAAATTGTTGAAACTTGTGGAAGAGCGGTGTCTCCCACACATATTGATACCGGTCTACCACACCATTAGTAGACAATAAATTCTCCTCTAAAATGGTCCGCAAGCCAGTGACCTTCAATCGGTTCATAGAATGATGAAGATGTACTGGGCTGGAGGCACTTGAGGTGCCTATACTGCTGTAGGTACTGGAGGTACTGGAAGGCGAGCTGGATCATGAATTCATTTGGATCGCAACTCCGAGTTCTTCCACTTGAGTAACTCCCATTTAGTCGCCAGTGTGTGAATAGGGTCCTGGACCTCGTATCCTCCTCCCGAGTCTATGCCCATGTTGTCTGATAAATTTATTTAACAAAAATTCAGCACAAAATGGTGAGATGCAAGTCCATTTGTTGTCGCTGAGCAAACTCGGCGATAGAAGAATGCCTAGCCGAATGTTACAGAAATATTTAGCCAAAGAGTAAGTCAGAAAGGCGAAGCTAAAACAATTCGGCGAGCACAAGCATATCGCCGAAAGTTACAAATTAATTCACCAACATTCCAGGTCCAAAAGATGATAATGAAGTGCCAATTGGCGAACCACCGAGTCACACGACGAGCTCGACTCAGCTCGCCAAATGTCCCAACCTGCCAGATTTCAACCCCAAAATCCAATTCTTAACTCACAACCTACGACAACCAATTTCAAGCCCAATTCTACCCGATTCAAGCCTACCCACAATGATTACTTACCCCGGGGTACTCAAAGTTCCCCCAATTTATCTAGATTCGACCAAACAATGTTTTGCCCTAAAGAATGACGTCACCCAATCCATCCTTGGGAAAATTTGAGTTGTTTGTTGGAACTTGGATTACTCAGACTTCACACACACAAAATCCAACATGCAAACCCGCAATTTGCACAATATAAATGCCAATCTCAAACTAATTTTGGGTAAAAAGATATCATGCATGCTTGACTTTGAAATAGATATAGCGCGCAATTTAACACAAAATCTAAGAAAACCATAGATCTACGAACTACTCAACACAAAGTTTTCAATTTTAAAACAAGTGTGGACAATCAACCTCAATTGCAGACACGCGACACAAAGTCAAAGAGAAGTAATGTGCAACACTTCAAATTCCGATCACACGAGGACATCCACAAAAGTCAAAGTGAAAAACTATAATCTAAACTTTGATTGTAAGTGTGCAAGAGTCGAAAAGTTCAAAATAATGAGAATATTTGAATTTAAAACGGTTGAAAGACCTTTGACACTTCAATTCATGCCTCGATCGGCGAGGTTCATTAACGTCGCCGATCCACTCAGTGATGCGTAGAGTGGACATTAGCCCGACAAATTTAACAAAAACTTGGCCATTCAGTTGGTCCAAAGGGTGAGCTATGTCGGGTTCATTGAGCTACTCGGTGATTTGCGGAATGGACTTTAGCTCGGCCAATTGCTTTTTTCTTCCAAAATTTGAATTTCAACCTACATATCCAACAAACGTTATTCAAAACAAAAAGTAAAACTTGGGTTTCCTCCCAAAAAGTGCCTTATTTAACTTCGTGGCACGACGTGGCCATGTGATCATGCCTCATTTTTTGGGTTTACCAAAGTATCACTAGGGAGACCCCCTTTCAGTCTTGGATTTAAATGAGCCGAGATTTGACCCATTTGAGTTTCAAGCTGCCTAATGGATACCGAGTGCAAAGTCATCATTTGATTTAGAGAGGAGACATTGTCTTTCATCTCCTTGTGTACCTTGTCCGATCCTTCTAGCTTGTTCAAGATACGAGCAAGCATCACCTCGGTCCGGAAGCTTTCGCGATCCACCCTTGGTTCCTTTGGCTTTTGATATTCATGAGGAGGCACATAGCGATCTTTGTCACCATCTCTATCTCTCCAATTCCTACCATGGTCACGCCATTCATAATCTCGATCTCTCCAACCATCATCGCGATCTCTATTCCAACCTTGATTCCTTCCCGATCTTGGATAGCTCAGATGAGAACTCCCCCTCTTGGTTTGACAAGAACTGCACCTCTTTGTTGTACATGGAATCAAATTGTGCGTCATCAGGTTCACACCACTATTAGCACCAACCGCATTCACAACCTTGTAACCATCTCCCATGACATGCTTTGTCAATAGATCCATTTGGGTCATCATCTTGGCCATGTTCTCATGTTGTTCTTGGTTTTTTTCCATTTGTTCCTTTGTCAGCCAAGATTCAAAGGAGACACCTAATCTTCCCTTGTGTACCATTCACGATTAATTTTTGTCATCTCATCAAACAGGGCCGATGCTATGTCAAATGGTTGTCTCATGATTCCACCCCGAATGAGTTGGTCAGCAACACCTTTGTTGACCTTGTAGAGACTCCGATAAAAATATTGCAATAGCACATTGTCCGGCTACCCGTGAGTTGGACATTAGAGAAGCATTTTTTTGAACCTCAACCATGTTTCATGGATGGGTTCACCATTAATCTGTTTGAAGTTTTGAATTTTATCCCTCAACTTAACCATATTCGAGGGAGGAAAAACCCTTTCATAAAACAATTATGTGATCTCTTCTCAAGAAGTGATTGATTCCCTTGGTAGTTCAGTCCACTTCGTTGCTTCCCCCATCAGAGAAAAGGTAAACAAACAAAGTTGAACTGACTCTTGGGTAATGTTCTTGAAGGAAAACGGCCCACACATATCCATGAATTTCTGGATGTGGTCATAAGGTCCTCATGAGCTAGTCCCCTAAAGAGACCCTTCATATTTGCAACAACTGCAACATCGTGCTGGTCACATGAAACACCACATTACCCATAATTGGAGGCAATCAAATAGCACCCATAATTCCCAGCTGATCTTCATTGACATCATGCAAGTGTTCCATGTCATCATTGTTCCCTAGTTGACTTACATTTCTCCTGTTCACAGTTATTTCTTTACCTGCTTGTGAGGAATCAACAATAAGAAAAATAAGATAATTCAACTACGATAAAATTAGTTCACAAAAACACTTCAATAAGAGAATTCTAAACACCACTCTTTGACAGCGATGGTATTTTTGATAACGCTAAACTACGCTTCATCCAATTCTAAGTGTAGGCGGTTGCTAACCAAGTATAAACCAAACTAAGAGTTGGGGTCGATACCACAGGGAGTGATATGATAGAGAATTGAATTAGGAAGTAAAAATGTGTCCTAATCGTTTGTAGAAATAAAGGGTTTCGTAACATGAAATTAAATCACTAAATTTCAATGATTAATATCAAATGGGGGATTAGTAACCAATTTGCGAAAAAGAATAACTAACATGGGAAGTAAACAATTAATGATCAGACCTTAAGAATGTGATCAGTCGTATGCTAATTTCGCGTACTGGGTTCTTACTAATTGGTTAAAGTCAGTGAGTCTCAATAGGTAGACTAGGTTTTGAATACAATAGTGATCTCTTGATCAACTATTATGTTTCAAGTGAGTTCTCTCGAACCTCAATAAGCTTAAATTTACCAAACAACCCAATTCCTTAATTAACCAACTTTCTCAAGTTGGATTTGTAAAGACACAATCAAACCCACTTTCTCAAGCTAGATTTTAAAGATGTAATCAATACAACTATCAATCAATCATTCTACTCTAATACCTCTTTCTCAAGCAAGAATAGAGAGCTAAGCTAGAACTGAATTTAAAACTTCAATTCCTCAATTAAAACATGGATAAATAATTGAACCCATTTCAAAACAACATTAAAATCAGCAATTAATAACACCCATTAGCTAATTAATGCGTTTAACTACATGATCACGTCCCTAAGGTAAGGGGTTTTAGCCAAACATAGCGTAAGAAATCGTTACCAACAAAGTGTTCCATTTGAATTGTTAACTATCTGCAATATCCAAATGCTCAAATCAAAGCTAAAATCTTACAATCTCCAATTCTACATCCCAAACTTCTCTAAGAATGTTAAACAATGTGAAAAATGTTAAAACTGTCAAAGACTCAGGAACACACAGTGTGGGAACTCTAAAAAGCTGTTCAAAAAATGAATTTATACATTCCCAAAATCTCAGTACAGAGTCCAGTTGGCGAGGTACGTCGAGCTCATCGATCAACTACTAAATTGTGCTTCTTCTCACCTTTTGGCTTGACTCCTGCAACAAATTATTTCGGAAGTTTAGGCGAGGAAGATATTGATCGCCGATCCATTTGGTGAGTCACCGAGTGGTCCTTTTGCTCGCAGAGTTGGTTTGGAACATGGACCACTTCGCTGGAACTTTAGGTGAGCTGGAGGCTCACTCGGCAAGTCTCCGAGTGGCTTTTTCTAGCTCCAGCTTCACTTTTCTTCAACTTTCCAACTTTTTCACTCCTTTTTGCGTCGTAGTGTCCTTACCTTGCCCATAAGCCTTCATTTCTGCATATTAACACATTAACATCAGTTATGAGCACAAAATAGGCATTGAAGACACCAAATCATTGAATAATAAGCACTAAATGAATCAATAATTCTGACTCATCAATCATGCATGGGTTCATGTGAATTCAACGTGAAATCATGTAAATAATTCAATTCATATAATAGAAGGTAGAGATTAATCAATAAAAATCTTAATTTATGAGAACCAATAAAGATTGAATTGAAACCCTAACTTGATCAATTGAAATTAAATTGAGAAATTTGAAACCTTGGGGACCTAAGGGAGGAATGGACTCCATGGGTGAAAACCCACGTATCTTTCTACTCAAACCCCACAAAGAATGGTCAATTTGAGACTTCAATTGAATCCTAGCTTCTTCTTCTTCTTCTTCTTCATTAGGTTGAGAGGAAATTGGAAAGTCAATTTTGTTAGGTTTTGGGGAATTAGGAGAATGGGTGTTTTAGTGAGTAATTTTAGACTTGAAATCATTATATAGGGCTTAGGTTATAAGACAAAACGACATAGTATTGGTTTAAAACAATTAGAAAAGACCATAAATCCCCATTAAAATAACTACGGAACCCTTCTACAGCTTGGACCGATGGTCCGTACAACTTTCTACTCACAATCCTGGTAAGCCATAGAAAAGTTTAGAAACCTAAATTTTTGGATTGAATTTGATGAGACATGTCTATGGCCCATAAAACTTTCTACGGTCCGTAGACACCAACATAGAAAACAACCTAGAAATTTCACTAATTCAAGGACCTACCTACGAGACCCATCTACGACTCGTAAATCATTTGACGGACCGTAATGGTGAATTGTAGAAAGAGGTACTAGGACTTGATTTTGAAAATATTTTTCTCCCTTTCTACGAGACTGGTCTACGACCCGTAGAATGTCCTACGAACCATAGACTGGTCTCATAGACTTGAACCTGATGCTGAAATTTAATGCAGCCATTTCCTTTTCAAAATTTGAGGTGTTACATTATCTCCCCCCTGGGAAAATTTTTCATTGAATGGAACTAAATGCAACATAAGGAGGGTAAGGGAAGATATCTAACAACCCAAGATGAATGCAGCTTCACCAAAACGCACAAAACTAAGGAGGAACATCAACTGCAAACCAAAACATATTCAGACCATCATTTCATAATGCATACATGCAAACCATACTCCAATGTACATAATCATGAAGCAATCAATCAAGCTAAATCATATCTTTCAGAAATTCAAATTTTCTTAGCATGCATGCATGAGGAATCATGAGAACAACTAAGACACATGAATAAGAAAGAATAAATAATGAAGAACTAAATACCTCAAGCTAGAGTAGGATTGGAGGGTAAGAGATAGGGATATCGGGACATCATATCCATTTCAGCCTCCTAAGTAGCAACCTCAATATTTTGATTCCTCTGCAACACCTTTACGAATGCAACTTCCTTATTCCTCAACTTTTTAACTTGTCGGTCCAAAATCTCAACCAGAATTTCTTCATGAGAATGGCTTTTCTTTATACCAAGACTCTTCAATGGTACAATAGATGTCGAATCACCAACACATTTCTTCAACAAGAAGACATGGAAAAATGGATGCACAAATGCTAACTCATTTAGCAAATCAAGTTCCTAAGGAACTTTACCAATACGCCTCAAAATCTTATATGGTCCTAGGCATCGGGGACTAAGCTTCACTTTCTTCAGAAACCTAATTATATCCTTCATGGGGAAACTTTCAAGCAAAACCAATCATCTACATAAAACTCGAGATCTCTTCTTCTAACATCAAAATAGGACTTTTGTTGACTTTGAGTAATTTTCAACATTTCTCTAATAAACTGAACTTTCTCCATAACATCATATTCCAACTCGAGACCTATCAAAGTAATCTCACCAACTTCAAACCACCCTATTGAAGATCTACACCTCTTACCATCAAGATCCTCAGATGGAGCCATACAAATGCTTTAATCATAGCTATTATTATAAGCAAACTCAATCAAAGGCAAATGATCATCCCAATTACCCTTCAACTCAATCACAGAATCCCTCAACACATCTTCCAAAGTTTCAATAGTATGCTCAGCTTGCCCATCAATTTGAGGATGAAAGGTTGTACTAAGCTTGACACGAGTACCAAGACCTTTCATGAAAGACTTCCGAAATTGAGAAGTAAATTGGGTACCACAATCAGAGATAATGGGTAGGGCACTCCATGTAACCTAACCATCTCTCTTAGATAAAACTTAGCATAGTCTTCCGCAAAATGAGAAATATTGATGTGAATGAAATGAGCCAACTCATCATACGATATGCAATAACCCAAATTGAGTCGTGTTGTCACCAGGTGTGGGGTAAACCAACAATCAAGTCCATATTCAAATCTTCCCACTTCCTTGTAGGAATACTAATATTTTGGGAAAAACCTCCAACTTTTGATGCTCAAATTTCACTTGTTGAAAATTAGGACACTTAGCCACAAATTTTGCACTATCCTTCTTCATCTCATTCCACCAATAGACCTCCCGCAAGTCACGGTACATCTTGGTGGCTCCCAGTGAATGGAATATCAAAAACCATGGGTTTCTGATACGATTTGTTATATCAAGTCATCAATATTGGGAACATACAAATGACCTTTATATAAAAAAAACACCATCTCCCCATGGGAAAAATCCTCAAAGGACTTTTTAAGCATCGTTTCCTTCAACTCAACCAAAATTGGATCAAAACCTTGCTTGGCTTTCACATCCTACATTAATGCTGATTCTGAACCATTATGAACAATAAGACTACCCTCTCTTGAATTAACCAACTGAACACCTAGTCGAGCATGTCTATGAACATCACGAATCAATTCTTTCTTATCTTCCTCAACATGAGCACACTATGCATTAATAGTCGACTAAGAGCATTCGCCACCACATTCGCCTTACCGGGGTGATAGACGACACTCATGTCGTAATCCTTTAGCAACTCAAGCCAGCTCCTTTGGTCAAAGTTTAGATCCTTTTGCTCGAAAACATATTGCAAACTTGTGTTGTCGGTAAAAAAATATCAACATGAACACCTTATAAATACTGCCTCCAAATCTATACGGCAAAAAAAACCCGCTAGTTCCAAATCATGGGTAGCATAATTCTTTTCATGAATTTTAAGTTGCCTTGAAGCATAAGCAATAACCTTCCCATTTTTCATAAGAACACATCCTAGTCCAATCCTTAAAACATCACAATAAACAACAAACCCATTGGACCCTTCTGTAAGTCAACATCGGAGTGAAGGTAAGTCTATCTTTTAATTCTTTGAAACTCTTCACACACGCTTCTGACCATAATAATTTATCTTTTTTTGGGTCAATGCATTCAATAGAAAGGCAATCGAAGATAACCCTTCCACAAACCTTCTATAATAACTAGTCAAACCCAGAAAGTTTCTAAAATCCAAAGGGGTTAGAGGTCTAGGCCAACTCTTAACCGCATTGTCACGACTCAAAGTACACTCTAGATGTGACATGGCGTATAAGACCCTGAGAGGCCCTACACAATCTACTTAGCATACATCATACAAGATAATAGAAATAAAAGAGTTTAAAAAGTAGTATTTCATAAAAAAAAGAGTTTGATAAAAGTGGAATTTTAACATAAGTCTCAAAGTCATATAATACATCATAAGAAAAATGATTAGTACATAACCCATACATCACATACAAATCAGAAATGGAAATGACATAAAGAAATAAAAGGGTCTCGGTCCTAAGAATATGAGGACCCACCAATCTTCAAATTCTATCATGGATTACTAGCCACGAGTATGGAATATATGAGCATTAAACCCTACATTAGTGAAACAATATAGGCACAAGTATACATTAGTGCATGAAATGTACTAAGTATGAGGCAATATGCATAAACATAGGCATGATAACCGAAGTAACTTAAAACGAGTAGGCATGATAATAATGTGACATTTAAAAGCTTTAAAAAAAAGATGACATGAAAATCATGATAGCATGGTCATGTATATTAACATAAAGGACATAAGAAAAGCATTAAAGAAAACATAGTCATTTTGTGGGATATAAGCTTTAATCGACAATAAGAGCATGAGAGCTATATTATGGAATCTGGTATAACCCTTATACAAAAATAAAGGGAAACTTTTTGCCAAGGTAGAATCGGTACATATAAACATTTGCTAAAATGGTCAACTAGTTAGGCCATTTAAGACAATCCTATGGAGGCACTTAGTTTGGGACTATAGGTTGTTACTAGAGACTATCCTATTTGAGCCTCCACCTCAAAGCCCTCTCAGTGCTAAGTCTAAATCCCAACATAATAGATAAAAGTCAAATATCAATGTAACATAAGTAAAGGCAATAACCAGTACCAATCAACATATTTCAAGATCAAAACGTAGAATAGATCCTTAAACATAATTCAATAGAGATGAGGAAATATTTCACCAATGTGAATTCATTTGTGAGAAATACCTTTCACAATCATGATCATCATAGTAGTGAGAAATCATTTCACAATAGCATTAATACTTTTCTTTCAAAGCATCATCAATTCATTTACAATAATTTCATGAAAACATACATATATTTATAAACTCATAAGTCATAGTTCATGTGTTCAACATAGGATCATGGTTGAAAAATACAATTTAGGGATGGGTAAATGCAATTTCAATTAAATATCATGGATTAACATCAATTCATGCATTAGAATACTTAATTAACCAAAATCAATCATAATTAGATGAAACCCACATTCATTGAATTGAAACCCAAATTTGATCAATTCAAAATAGAATTAGGAAATTAAAATACTTAGGGACCCCATGGAGAAAAGGACTCCATGGGTGAATACACACATATCTTGATCCTTTAAGCCAAATAAAATGGAGAATTTGGAGACTTTAATGGAACCCTAACTATTCTTCTTCTTTCTTATACTCAAGAGAATTGGGAGGATGAATTCGGTCAAGTTTTAGGTTATTTAGAAGAATGAGTTGAAATGGGTAAATTTAGGGCTTATATAGGGCTTAGGATTAGGATCAAAATGACCTAGTTTAGGGATTAATCAATTAGGGAAAAGACTTAAAACCCCTTAAAAAATAACTGATGATGCAACCTACGGTTTAGACCTACGAACCATAGAACTTTCTACGGTCCGTATTGGTCAACCGTAGACCAAGTATTATGACCTTAAAAATAACCTATCTTTTACGGAACACATGTACGGCTCGTAGATCTTCCTACATTTCATACATGCCAACTGTAGAAACCAACTTTACCCCTTAAAATTTTACTAAGTCTTGGACTCACCTACGAGACTTACCTACGACTCGTATAATAATTAAGGGACCATGTTGGTGAATCATAAAAGGGTACTGGACTTGATTTTAGAAAAATACTTTTCCCACTTCATACGATGATGAATGTTCATAGATGGGACCCGTAAACCAGACTTCAGTTCTGAAATTTATTTTCCTCCTTGACCCAAGTTTGTAGGTGTTACAAGCATTCATCTTCTTAGGAGCTACCTCGATACCTTTATCAGAAACTATGTGACTAAGAAAAGCCATGGATCTCAACCAAAAAATGGCACTTACTAAACTTTTCAAATAGTTATTAGTCCTTGAGGACTTGAAACACAATCCTCAAATGATCTATATGTTCATCCCCACTCCTTGAGTAAATCAAAATGTCATCACTAAACACAATAACAAACATGTCTATATATTGTCACAATATTCATCAAGTCCATAAATTTGATCAGAGCATTAGTCAAATTAAACGACATCACCAAAAACTCATAATGACCATATAGAGTGTGAAAAGTCATCTTTGAAATATCATATTCCTTTACCCTCAATTGGTGATAACCTGATCGAGGGCCGATCTTAGAGAAGTAACTCGTTCTTTGGATTTGATCAAGCAAATCATCTATCCTTAGAAGGGGATACTTATTCTGAATGGTCACCTTCTTCAATTGTCGGTACTCAATACATATACAATGTGAACCATCTTTCTTCTGAACAAACAAAATTGGAGTACCCTATGGAAAGATACTCGATTAGATGAAACCCTTATCCAACAAATCTTTCAAGTGCATATCTGGGAGAAGGTCAATACCAAAGTCTATCTCCCTTTCGGGTGGAACAACGGGTAAATCATTGGGAAACACTTCCAGAAATGTATTTACAACACCGACTCAAGAATATAAGTTTTCAGAATTTGTATCCTTAACCTGAACAAAAATGATATGTGCAACCCCTAGAAATCAATTTCTTAGCCTTAAGACAAGAAATAAGTCAATTAGGCATAGAATTCCCCTTTTCCACTCTTGGATGGGTTCATTTGGAAATTGAAACTTAACCTCTCGGGTTCTACAATCAACAGAAGCATAGCAAGAATGAAACTAATCCATACCAAGAATAACATCAAAATCCAAAATAGCAATCTCTATGAGATCAACATAATTAAATTTATGGGATAAGGACACGGGACACTTTCAATATACTCTCTTAACTGATGAGTCTGAGATTTGGACTCATTTAGGACTTTATTTATAATGATTTAGTGTCCTCAAATGCTTATTTTGTGCCAATAACTGATGTAAAACCTTTGATTTATAGGTATATGGATTGAAGAACCAAGCAAGGACACTAATTTGCAAAAAGGAACAAAGTGAGCTGAAAGAATGAAGAAATGCAAGCCTGGTGATCTCCAAGTTCACTTGGCGAGTCACCGAATGGCCATTTGACCGCTTAAAGTTCCAGTGTGCCAAGCCCTGAAGGAAAGAACCAAGTTGGTGAGAGAAAGGAGCAGTTGGCAGATCATCGAGTGGTTCCGTGATACAGTGTTAGATAGCCCAAAGTTACAGACCTTGAGGATGCTGAAGGCCAAGGCACAAAGGCGATGGAATTGACGAAAGGGCGGATCACCGAGCCCGACTTACTGCGTCGAATGACTCTTCACAACATATTTTTGGTGACTATAAATACAATTTTGAACATTTAGTTTTAAATCAAATTTTCATTATATCGAATTGTGATTAGAATTTTGAATTGAGAGATAAGTTTTCTTTAGTTTTTTCCTTAGTTTTAAAGAATTGAAGTTTTTCACTTTTGAGAAATTGGAAGTGGGTCTTTGAGATTCTTCGACTTGGAACATTGTAAAGACGAAATTAATCTTACCTAGTTGATGAAAACTCAATTTGGTAACGATTTTTATCTTTTTATAATGTCTAGCTAAAACCCCAATTCTTGGGTTGCGATTATGGGCTGATTTAGTTTATGGGTATTGCTAATTGTTGGTTTAATTGTTGTTTAGAAGTGAGTTCAATCATTAATTGTGGTTTAATTTAAGAATTGTAGTTGCAAATGCAGTTCTACCTTTGTATTTTTGGCTTGCTTGAGAGAGATGTTTTAAAACTAAGATTATTGATTGATGGTCAGTGAGTATTGGGTTGACGTGGGTTCAGCACGAAAGAGTAAATCCTAAACCCAATTCCACACATTCAGCTCGAGAGAGTGAATGGACTAAGGTGTGGGCTGTTCTTATTTTGCATTCTTGTCAATGTTTGAGAGAAATTGACTTTATTCGGGGTAAATTGTTCGAGAGAAAGTTTACTTCCTCTATAGTCTAGCTTACTCACTAATATCTAGCTATTTGCTAATAGTTGCAATTACCCATTTGTCTACATTAGCCTATAATCGAATCATATCCCAAGATCCCGTCTCATTATTGTTATTTCGTATTGTTTGTTGTTGTTGTAGTTGATAATTTCAAACCAAAATCCCCCAATTGACATTAGTGTCAGCCCCTGATTTGAATGATGTCATTATTCGATAATTTCTATTCATATGACTGATTTGACCATTTTCACACTTTTCTATTGAATCTTAAACATGTACCGCTCCCTGTGGGATTCGACCCCAACTCATTTAGTTGGGTTATATACTAACTAGAGATCATTGACACTTAGAATTGGAAGAAGTGTCCTTGAAACGTTAATCAAAATGGCACCGCTGCCGGGTAGTGGTGTTGGTTAAGAATCTTTGGTTAAGTTGAATTTTGTTCTTTTTAGTCATAGTTGAATCTATTTACTTTTAGTTTTGGTTTGTATGTTGCTTGTTTAGAACAGAAGAAAGGAGCATGTCTTGTAGCAACGGTAACCAAGTGAGCTACCCTTCTTCGAAAATGATGATTCTTAGGGATAACCTCCTAAGTTTCAGGCAATTGGAGGGTGAGTCATCCATGAGTTGTGGCTGAGATTTAAGACACTATTGATGCAATGCCTAATTCATGGAATTCTAGAACAAATGATCTTGGGCTTCTTCTACAGAGGTCTTGGTCCTGAGAATAGAGGAGTGGCTGACCAAATTTCTCCAGGTGGTCTCACACGACTACCATATGCAAAAGCAACCCAACTCCTTGATCACATGGCAAAGACCAACAAGGATACAGAGAAGGACTAATAATTGGCCACATTGTTCAATCAGCTAGATCTGATGGCCAACAAGATTATGGAATTGGAGGTACTGTGCAAGAGGAAAGATCGATACATTCCCCCTCATGAGCGTAGAAATCCCAAGAAGTACGAGGGTGGACAAGTAGAAGAGATACTCTCCCTCATTCTCCACAAAGTCAAAGAACACGAAAGAGTGTTGAAAGAGATAAAAGAAAATATCTCACTGCTGAATCAAATGACCGCTTCTCATTCCATGTCGATTCAGCTACTGGAGACCCAAATGGGTCATATGTTATCTCATATCTACCCTAGGAGTGAGGGTTGAGTATGGACTTGTATCGTGCCACGACGTTAACTAAGGCACTTCTTGGGAGGCAACCCAAGTTTTTATTGCTTTATTTTTTGCTTTTAAAATAATCATGTGTTGATTGTGCAGGTTAAAGTGTAGAATGTGTATGAAAAGTGCATGTTGGTGAGAAAATTGTCCACTCAACGACTCACCAAAGAGGTCGGCGAGCCCGACTTGAACCACCGTTGGACTTAAGAAATTTTGAAATTGGAGTCAATAAAACTCGGCGAGCCCATAGACAAGTCGATGAATCGCCGAACAAGTTGGCAACCGCGATGTTGTCCACCGTTTGGACTCTTATATTAACTGGAGGTCCTGTTAAACTCGGTGAGGTAAGTGACCACTCGGCGTGTCGCCGAGTGGTTTGGCGAGCAAAATTAATGTAGTCGAAAGGGTGAGAACGGGATGGTTTTTAAAGGCTAAAGGTTTAAAATTTCAAACTCTTTAACACTTTTTCACTTCCCAAGATCACACCCGCACTATATTTTCCCGTATTTTCATGTTTTTACCGCTTCCTAGTCATCAATTGTGTGCTTGGAGTTGGAAATCTTTGTTGCCTAGCATTTCAAATTATATATTCGGTATAAAAGGTTAGTTTTCTGAACCTCGAACTTGCATTTAGCGGTTTTACTCAATTGCAATTATTTTGTTCCTAGTGATGTGTGTTGGGCCTCTCTGAATCCACGGTTTTGTGCTTGTGTATTTGTTTGGATTTTGAAATCTTGCCTAAAATGCTAAATTGTTGATTTCCTTAATTTCGTGCTTTAGAATTGATCTAAATTGGTTGGGTTGTGAGTAATTGATGTTGGGTCTAGTCGGGTGAAGTTTGAGTAACCATAATTGTGCTAAATGATGCACATTGCCTGATGATGGAGAATTTGACGTCATTCTTAAGGGTGTAAGTTATCAAATGGCCAATTTTGGCCAAATCGGGAGAAGTTTGAGTACCCCGGGGGCATGGGTCCTATGGGTCTGAGTCTACTTGAGTTTTTGTTCGCTTTGATTTTGTTTTCAGGGATGCGGGGTTGATTTTGGAAGTCGGGGTAGAAAGTAGGCACGTTGGGCAATTTGGCAAGCTAGGTCAAGCTGGCCGAACCACTCGGTGGTTCGTTGAATCCCCCTTGATCACCTTTAATTTTGTGTAAATGTTGAGGTTTGGTTCTGTATCTTTTGGCGAGAAGCTTGAGTTCACCGAGTGCACTCAGCGATTCGCCGAAAGTCTTCTTTGATCGCTCTTTCTGCGCCCCTAACCCCTAAAATGCAGTGTAACTTTCAGCGGGCTAATTTGTGCTCGCCGAATGTTGTCAGAGATTCGCCGAAAGGCCCCTCCCATTGCTGACATGCCATTTTTCTGGAAATTTTTGAAGCCAATCCTTTCAGCGAGCCCGATCTAGATCGTCAAAGTGATTCGGTGAGTCTGTCTGCATTATGATTTCTGTCATTTTTCTTGAACTGGTTCTAACAACTTTCAATTTGTGTTGCAGATATGGCTAGACTGAAAGTAGCAGGTCGAAACATGTCGCCTCGTAAGAGGGTTAAGGGGATCACAATTAGTGAGGATGCAGCTGCATCCAGGGCAAAGGCTACCAAATTTCCCACCATAAGTGGGAAGGGAAAAGGGAAAGGCAAGGCGCCTGCTCATGCGTCACCGAAGGTCAGCTCCGCTAGTGACGGTATATATACCACTCACCTCACCACTTCTGAGAGTGAGGGTGAGCACGAGGACCCTCGGGCTACCATTTTTGAGCCTGAGGATGATGAGTTATTGTCAGCCCAGAGAGCTGAGCTACGTTCCAAGAGGCTGAGTGATCCGTCTAGGATCAGGACTACCCAGACCACTGCTTCTCCTCTTTCCCCAGCACAGGCTGTGGTCCTAGCACCACCGGTACAACGTCCTCATATCCGGTCTATGAATAGACTGAAGACTGAGGGGCTAAGGACCATTATAGAGGAGAATAGGTTGTCTACTGATTGAGTCATAGAAAGACTGTCACGACCCAAGCCTAGGGCCTAGACGTGACATGGCGAATGAGGAACCCGAAGGAACCCCAAACAAGCCTCTTCAAACTTGTCATCACACTTCATCGGTCGCGGAAGTACATTCAACATTAATTAATGGGAAATAGGGACT
>JAJOOS010022341.1:0-17437 GCA_029582725.1 Solanum chiquidenum | reverse complement strand
TAATCTGATTTGGAACATTTAAATAACTAATTCATGATGATCTGTTGAAATTCTAGAAACCCTAGGTCTGTTCATAATCATGGAATCAAGAATCTGACCGAATTCTAGGGACCTACTGGGGGAAAGGAATCCTTTGATTTCAGGGCTGGAACTGAAGAAAACTTGATGCGTTCTTGAACTAGGGTTCTTGACCTTTTTCTCCTCTTAGCGTTCTAATTTTCTATGTTTTAATTAATGACTTGACTTAGATAAGTTCTAGTTATGTTTCTAGGCTTAAACTGACTAAAATCTCATGATTTAAGGTCTAAACGACGTATCTTAGGGGTTAACCGAAATAGGAAAAGACCAAAAGACCGTTGACTTAACTGTTGTCAGAGTGATCGACGCAAGGGACTGACGGGTTGTCATTCAATCGACGGTCCATCGATTGGGTCCGTGAGTCAAGCCTGCTCGACAGGCCTTTACTAAAATGAGCATAACGTTTTACTCGGAGGTTGGATTTTAGAAAATTCGGTGGCGTTGGAAAGAGGATTCAATTATCTATCATGTCATAGGTCATGGGACACATAATTCCTTTTGTGCTAAGAGTTATGACCATTTGAAGTTGACCCCATCAACAATTTTCATCTAATTGGCTGTTGACCCTCATCTACAGTCAGACCTACGGACCGTGGATCGAACAATGGTCCGTGCTGGCCGACCATAGTTCATGTCAGAGGCTGGGTAAGGGAGTCTTGATCCATGGACACAGACCATGGACCGTGGTCTGACTTATGGACCATGGGTCTGTCCGTGGGTCGAGACTTAGCCAATTTTCTGAGTTGGGTTTTGGGAGGGGCTGCAGTGGTGAACCAAGGACCACCAGCACGGACCGTAGACCACGGTCCGTGGATGACAACTGTGGGTTGCACCTACAACTTCTCAAAATCTGCAATTTTTAGTCTGTTTCGAATACGGGGTGTTACACTCCATGATCCTCTCTTGAAGTCCATCCACCATAGGTATACACAACCTTCCTTGATATCTCAACACGCCATCTCCCACTTGTTCAAAAGCTAATACTTTTTGCTTATGAACAATTGTCTTCAATTCAAGCAAAATTGGGTGTTGGTCTTGCTTCTCTTTTACTTCTGACACTAATGAAGATTCAGCCCCATTCATTACCACTATTCCTCCTTCTGTGGAATCCATTATTCGGATTCCTAAGCATGCAAGTCTATGCACATCTTTCGCCAACTCTCTATTTTCTTCCTCAACATGGGTGGTACTACCCATAGACAACATGCTCAATGCATCAACAACAACATTAGCCTTACATGGGTGGTAAGGAATACTCATATCATAATATTTGAGTAATTTTAACCACCTCCTTTGTCTGAGATTAAGCTCTTTCTGAGTGAAAACATATTGAAGGCTCTTGTGATCAGTGAATACATCAACATGAACACCATACAAATAATGACGCCATATCTTCAAGGCAAATACTACATCAGCCAACTCTAAGTCATGGGTTGGATAATTCTTTTCATGAACTTTCAACTGTCTGGAGGCATAAGCTATAACTTTGTCATTCTGCATTAATACACAACCCAAACCAACTCTAGATGAATCACAATACACCACAAAACCTTGAGTCCCTTCTGGTAAGGTCAAGACTGGGGCAGTAGTCAACCTCTTCTTCAATTCCTGAAAGATTTTCTCACAAGCTTTAGACCATTGAAATTTCACTATTTTCTGAGTCAACTTGGTCAAAGGAGACGAAATGGATGAGAACCCTTCTACAAACCTTCTATAATAGCCAGCCAAACCCAAGAAACTCCTAATACCAGTTGGAGACGTGGGTCTAGGCAAATTCTGCAATGCCTCAATTTTCTCAGTATCAACTTTAATTCCCTCTTCAGACACAATGTTGGCCTAAGAATAACACATATTCAAGCCAAAACTCACACTTAGAGAACTTGGCATAGAACTCTCTATCTTTCAAAGTCTAAAGAACTATTCTGAGGTGATTAGCATGACCTTCTTCATTCCTTGAATAAATTAGTATGTCATCAATGAAGACGATAACAAACATATATAAATAAGGTTTGAAGACTCTATTCATAAGGTACATGAACATTGCAGGTGCATTGGTTAGACCGAACGACATGACCATAAACTCAGAATGACCATAACGGGTCCTGAAAGCTGTCTTTGGAATATCACATTCCCTTACTCTCAACTGATGGTAACCCAATCTGAGGTCAATTTTCAAGAAACAAGAAGCACCCTGAAGCTGATCAAAAAGATCATCAATCCTTGGAAGAGGATACTTGTTCTTGAATTCCTCTCTATCCCTTAGCTTCTCTTCATCTACTTGCTGCACATAGACCATCAATCTCGAAATGTCCATGTCCCCAATAAGCATTGCTGCCCGTCCTTCTTTGCTTGATAGAAGGGACAACACAGCAACAAACAGACTCATCATACTCCTCATGTCCGCAATAATTTCCGAAGCATAGCGAGACAGTTGGGTAAATTTCAACTCATACTCATGAACACTCAAAGAATCTTGATTCAGTGTGAGTAACTCTCATACCTTAGCCTCTTTTAGTTCTCGGGGAAAGAAACGCCTCAAGAAAGCCTCCTAAAAACTAGCCCAACTCGCAGGTGGTGTATTCTCAGCTCTACCCTCCTTCCATTGGTCAAACCAAGTCCTAGGAACATTCTTCAATTGATAGGCAGCTAGTTCAACTCGCTCAGCATCAACAACATGCATGACCTCAAATACCTTCTTTAACTCCTCAATGAAGTTCTCTGAATCCTCAGTAGTGCTCGAACCCGTGAAACTTGGAGGATTCATCCTCAACAACTCATGAATCCTTGAAGTTTCAGCTCCTTCCTATCGATCTCCCCTATGTTGACCAACCTGGTTAGTCACATCTTGACTCAGCATCCTAATTGCCTCTCTGAACTCAACATTGGTGACTTCTCCTTGAGGTTACACTTCATGTGCATTTGGTAACTCTTGTTCCTCGATATTACGTCTAGTAGGACGTCCTCTGACAGCTCTTCGTGGAGGCATGATTATCTGAAAAGCATGCGCAAGCACAAATTAGAGGGAAACTTTTTAGAGATTAAACTCTAACGCACGAAATGAGTGTGAAAGAAGTGAGATACTTCCTAAATGTTGCAGCCTCCTAATTATAGATGTGGCGCGCTTCACACCGATAACTAGGACTCTATAGATACGACTTCAATGACTCTCTAGGACTCTTGAAACCTTACTCTGATACCAAGTTTGTCATGCCCCGAGCCTACACTATGAGCGGGACTAGCACTCGAAGACCATTGCTGACCCTAAGAGAATCCTTTGCCTGGCTTACTAAACTCAGCAGAAGACAATATTCATACTTATCATGATCACTATCACTTAACTAAATTGAATAATAAAATAACTGAGAATGTTTAAAGGTCAAACATTCATCTTGGCCAAAAGTGGCAACCCAAGTCTTAACAATAAGAAATAATAATGAAAAGACTCAAAGGACTAACATCTGACTATCTATGAAGCCTCTAAAATAACTGAGATGGATGTTGGGACAACCCCAAAACATCCTAATGAACTAACTAGAAAGCAACAAAAATAGATCCTCCAGAATGCAAGGAGGCTCACCAACTAACTCTGAACTGCTCACTAGATCAACAGTGCGCTGGAATGCCGATCCTAGTTACCTGTGTCTGCATCATAAGACGATGCAGGCCAACTGGTATCAGTACATTGAATATACGAGTATGCGAGTTGAAATGCTAAAACCACATAGGCTTGAAAGGGAATCTGAAAGAAACACTTACCTTGGCTCTTCTCAACTCATGAATACTTAACTGAACTAATTTCAATATAAAGAAGTTTAAAACAAGTGCAATATAAAGAAAAGTTATTTAAAAACATGATGTCAACTCTGTGTATATACAAGGATACAACATAACTCTGAAATATATGTAAAAATACAATAAACCGATGTATATAAAAATATATTAACTTCTATGGGAGTTTCTTTAACCAACAACCATCACATAAGAGCTATAGTGATGATACAACGATTTACCTCACGCTGCCAGTGCATCCTATACTCGGTCAGAGGTATAGACCTGAACTACTAAGTGGATCCACTAGTCTATGTGAAAAGGATTCATCTAAAAAGTATGACCCTTTTCTACCCATGGTGGTTACATGGTTTATGGAGACGTGAGTTATCTGAACTCAAGCTCGTCCGCATATTGGTGTTCAATACTACTCCCAAAATATGATACTAGCTCTTTATGTTTAAAAACATACTTCTTTCTGTGATTTGAGATTAGTGCTCAAAAACTTAGCTCAAAGGCTATCTTGGAAATCAAAGTTTCCCCTCTTGCTTCATTTAGAAAGCGATTACTCTTTTCTGAAAACTTGCCCGAAGGCTCTTTGGAAATCTCAGTTTCCATTCTAATTTAAATGTGAAAACATTTTAAATCTCTTTGGGAATACTTAGTCCCCATATACTTTTTAAAGAAATGAACTTCAATCTATACTCTTTACTCAACTTGAACTTTAAGTCTCAAAACAAGGTTGAAAGCATTTGCAAAAGACTTCTTGAAAAAACTGTGAAAACTTCCTAGACTTGGCTCTTGACTTTCCTTGACTTTGATCCTAACTTTCCTTGAATTGGATTATGGATTCAAGGTTCATAATCTCATGTTTATGGATGATTTCATGATGTTTAGATGTACCTTAGAGTGTTGGAACCAACTAGAAAATATAGGTACATTGCTAAGGAACAAGTACGAAAAGATGGGGGGAAAATGGGAAGAACTAGCGCTCTGAGAGGCACGGGGCGCCAGCCCTCAACATTCAGAGAACAAGTTGGGGTTCTCTGGCTGGCACGTCACCCCAGAGCCCCACATTCAGAGACTTCTTTGGGAAACACTGGCTGGCGCGACTCCCCACTGTCTTCCCCAGGTGTTTGACGATTTTTCTTCTCCGTTTTTCAACTTTAAACCCTCTAAACATCAATGGTTCTTTCCCCAAACACTTAGGATAATTTATACCCTCAATACATGATAGATTCAAACTGAAATTACACCCGGAAACATGAATCAAATCGCAAGAAACTTCAACAAAACAACCCACAAGAATTCAAACGAATTTCATCAAGAACTCAAAGGATTTACTTTCAAATCACACATAGTTCGCTGAGTTGAATCATGATTGGTGCATGGGTGAACTAACTCAACGCTATGTGATCTCACATACCTTTTAGGGATCACCCCCCATGAAATCCACAAGCTACCCTTGACGAAATCGACGAATCTTGGACGTTCTTCTCCTTTCTCCTCTTTTCTCCTCTTCTCCAAGCCTTAGCGTAAAATTAACTTTTCTACAACTGACTAAAATCTGACTTTACCCCAATTAAACTCCTAAAAACGAATTAGAATAATTAGGTAAGAAAAAGACTAAATTACCCTTCCAAAATCCGGATTAGACTTTCCTTAATCCAACAGCCCAATTTCCAAAGGGCACAACTTACTCATACAAACTCGAAATCGCGCAAACTCGGCGGCGTTGGAAAGATCATTACCAGAACTTTCCAACCATATCTGGAAGTATACTTAAATCATCCTGAGCTAGGAGTTATGGCCGTTTGAATTTGACCAAAACTCAACTCGTCCTAACTTAAATAAATTTTCCAGATTTTCATTTTTTTTCAAAAATGACTTTCAAATTATAAGCTTCTTCCTAGTTATTACAAATTGTGAGATGTTACAAAAACCAACTGAAATAAATGCCAGGAATTACTTAATAAGGTATAAGTAATAGTCTCAAGATCTCAAAACAAAAAGGAACATACTGAAAGACTCATCAACTCTAACTGACTATGAAACCTCTACTACTAGGATTCATGTCAGTACAAGTCCCACGACAACTCAACAATAATAAGAAAATAACGTGAAATCCTCTGGAAAGTGAGGAGGCTCACCAAAGCTAACTGGAGTGCAGATGATCTCAACGAAGCGTTTGTTGATGACCATGAACACTTGTATCTGCATCATAATAAGATGCAGGTCGAATGATATTAGTACATTGAATGTACGAGTCTATAAAAAAAACTGAATGCATAGATAACTAAACTAATAAGACTTGAAGAATAGTCACCTCAACTCAACTCAACTCAATACAGAATCAATAACAAAAGATTAAAAGTTTAAAGCTTCATAAATAAAAATATTAAATCAAGGATGTATATAAAAATACAATAAGTTACTCTTTACTCTTATTTGAGAGATTCTTAACCGAAAACTATCACTATGAGCTATGTGATGATACAACATCTCGCCCACGCCGTTAGAACTGTCTTATACCTTTCCGGGGTATAGAACACCTCAACTAAGTGGATCCACTAAAGCTCTTGTAACACCTCAAATTTCAAGAAAGGTCTAAAAGGGGAAATTGGAAAAATCCATGAATCCAAAATGGACCATGGACCCTTCACGGCACCTTAGACGGTCCATGTAGGGGACCACAGTCCGTTAAGGATGTCGTGAGTGACCATCCCTGGTAGGGGTCACCTATATGGTGCCTATACGGCCCATTTAGGGGTTCACGTCCCGTCAAGGGCATCGTGAACCACCCTCCAAGGGCTTCTTGGGAAGGAGTCACCTAGATGGTGCCTTTAACGGCCCGTGGTGACTTGGACAGCCTGTCTAGGGGTCCATACAAGTCACTCAGTTAAGGAGGTTGCACCCAAGGTCACTGTGAAGGACAACAGACGCCTACACGGTCTGTGGAGCTTCACACGAACCGTGAAGTCATCCGTCAAAGAGGCTTCTCAGGTTTTGAATTTTGGGTCAATTTCAAACGATAATATCTTTCAGCAAAAAATTATTTAGGTGGTCCATGACCTATTGGATTAAAGATCTTTGAGTACTCTTTTCAACGTCACCAAGTTTGCCTAATTTCGAGTCCAAAGTAAAAAGTTATGCCTATTTTAGTGAAGCTCTATCGGGCAAGGCATCTTCATGACCGGCTAGATGGGCCATGGTGATTATGACAGCACGTGAAGCTCCTTTTGAAGTCACTTAGTAAGAATTTAAGTCAGGACCGCATTGGTCTTTTCCCCTATGCGTTTGGTACTTAAACTACATTGTTTTACTCAGTCTAAGCCTTGTAATCTAGTCAGAAACTACCTAAAACCCTCAAACTCCTAAAATCATCCAACTTAGAAAGAAAATAAGAGAAAGAGGCAATAGTTTCTCCCAAGAACAAGCATAGGTCTTTTTCAAGTTCAGTCCTAAAATCCAAAGGATTTCTCTATAGTTTTTGCCACCAAGTATGTTGGATTCCACTAGTGGGTTCGTTTCACCCATTAGGTCCCTAAAATTTAGTCAATTCTTCAGTGTCTCCATAAATTGTTTAGACCTAGGGTTCCTAAATCTTAGGGATCTATTAAAATTTATCTATTATAGTTTCTATGTTATTGATCACATGTTTCTTGGAGAATTAGTATAGTCTCATGTATATAACTTGATTCCCTAGCTTGTGTTAATTATCAGTATTTCATAAATTATACTTGCTAGGTAGATTAGTCAATAAATCATGCTTCAGAATTCAAATGCCATATCTTTCGGTATATGTATGTTGCATTCTCTGATAATTATCAATATTTTGAGCTACTCAGTATAACAGTTGCATTTTAGCTTTGCATTCAGTTGGGAGTAGACTTAGAACCAAGTTGGACTAGGGTTCAACGTACCCTCAAGTTCCACAACTACGTGCCAACGTAGGTTTATAAGTCCCCTCTATTGGGCATCAGCTTTAGTGATCACGCCACAATCATGCCTTTATACCCTGATAAGGTATATTGGGTCTTCTCGATGGGGAGTATATATCGGACTCCACGTGTAGCTCACGTGGTTTATTTCAGTTAATCGTATCTCCCACAGTCATATTCATGTTGCATTGACCATGTATGAAACATTTACTTTAGTATGTAGTTCAACATGTTATCTTCATGATTAGTACTTGGTCATTGCATCTAGCTCAGTTTTCAGTTATGTTCAGTATATTTATTTCCTTGTTTAGTTGTTATATTGTTCTGCTTAACATATATCCTGCATGCGTAGTACATTTAAAGTACTGACACATACTTTTGATATATATCATTGTATGATGTAGGTTCAGGCGCTCAACATCCAGGTCGCGCTTAGCTCAACTTCCAGCTCGTATTCAGCAGCTTCAGTAGTGAGTCCTCATAGTTCAAGGATAATAGACATGCCTTACTTTTCAGTCTTTAATTTCCAGTTTCAGTCTTGTTAGAGTTAGTTGGGGGCAATTCTCATCAACTCAATTCAATTACAGGCTTTCAAAGATAGAGTAGATTCAACTCAAGTTGTTAAGTGTTGTTTCAGTCATCACTATACTCTTCGTGTATTTGATATGTTCAGACTTGTTGGGCTTTTTCCTATTTCAAATATTAACTGTTTTTAACTTCCACACAGTGCATGATTTAACTAAACTTGTATAGATATGTCAGGCCATGGGTTAGCTTGGGTCACTCGTGACACTAAGCACCGTGTCGCGCCTAGGGATAGTCTCGAGACGTGGCAACTCTGCTTGAAAGCAATAAGGAATCATTTAAACAGTATGATCCTTTACTCATGTTGGCTACATGGTTTATAAGGAATGTGAGTTGTTTGAACATATCCTCATATTGGTGCTCAATACTACTCCTAATAATTATATACTCATGATCAAATGTATAAAACATACTCTTTCTCAATTTGAGGTAATTTCTCAAAATATCCTCTGAAAAGAGGTAATTGCTCTGAAATAACTCTAAACTCATTACTCATTTAGAAATCAAAATTTCTATTTTCTTAATGTAAAAATGATAAATATGGGGATCAATAGTTCCCTTAAGCTTTACTCAAAATGTCTCTTTAAACTTTCCTCAAAACTCCTCTTTACTTTCTCAGAAAATCAATTTAAGATAATTGTTCGATTAAAATCTTCTCAACAATAACTCAATGAATACTCAAATAATAGGGTTCATGCTGAAATATAGACATGAATGAATCAGCTCAATAAAATATCTTGAACTTTTCTCTTAAACTCACTTTATTTTTGAACATGCACTAATTCATGTGATTAGGATATGCTAGAATTTTCAAGGGTAATTGGAGCATATAGGAGCTAATACAAAGAAGGGAAACATGGCCACAACTTAAAGGAGCACGCGTCAGATGAAACAAGGAGAGGTTGGCCGAGCGACCAGGGCACGGCACCAGGCCTTGAACTTCAGAATTCAAGCCAGGGGAACTGTTGGCGCGCTGCCCCAGGCCCCTCCACAGCACCCCGATGATATTTCAAGCTTAAATTAGCACCCCAAATTAGCTTAGAATTGGGAAATTTCTCCTAAACTTTTCTTGCTTCTCAAACCCAAAACCAATACATGAGAAATTTCATACAATTATTTTGGATGACATAATTTTATCAAATCAATAGGGTTCATGTGATACTAAGCATGAACAACACCATAAGATTCACAAAACAAAAGAATCAAAACCTCAATTGTTATGGAATCAAATTAAATATCAAGAACTACGGATGGATCCTTTAGATGTAACGATTTCTAGACTAAATTGAGATGTAGGGCGCGAGGAGGAATGAGGAGGAGGAATGAGTTCAACACTATGAGAAGCCTTACATACCTCGAAAGAACAAAGGTTCTTGTCAAAAATCAATGGAATCTTGAAGAACGCTTGAAACCTAGCTTTTTATCCTCTTGGAACCTTGCTCTAATATCTTTAAGTGTTAAAGAACGTGAAAAGATGGTTTAACACGATTAGACCCGTAATTGGGTGAAGAAAAATGTGGTTAGGCTTAGCAGGGATGGAAAAGACCAAACTACCCCTCTAAAAATGATTGAGGTGCCTTAAAAGAGAGTCTTAACTAAAACGGGCATAACTTTTTACTCTGAGCTTGAAGTTGAGCAAACTTGGTGGCGTTGGAAAGAGGACTCAAAGACCTTTAATTTGATAGGTGATGGGTCACCTAATTCCTTATGCGCTAAGATATATGATTGTTTGAAGTTGACCCAAAACTTAAAATTGATGGGTGACTTGCACGAACCCATCTTTAGCCCTTTTCAAAGTCCTAGGTGTTACACTTAACAAGACACCCCTACACTTTCAAATATTTCTAATAAAGAAATAATTTTTCAAAATTCATAAAAAAAAATCACCTTTTCTCCCAACGGCTTAAAGTTAACACAACAAGATATATATAATCCAAAGAATGGACCTACCTTTTCCAAACCTTTTTGAAAGCTATTCAAAAATATTGATCAATTTAAATATTATCAAGAAAAAAAATCATTTGACAGCTACCATTATTTTCTCATTCTGCAAAACATTTAAGGCAATTTAATTGTTGAAGACATACTCAATATTTTTATTCATATTTCATAAGAAAAATTGTGATGACTAATACAAATCTGCCAAACTAATGTTAAGATATAATTAATATAGAAATGCCTCACTAATATATTATTAAAATTGTAATTCTAAACATGAAAATTTTCAGATATCATTATTCTTCCCTTTTTAACATAAGGAAAAACTTTAAACTAACATTCTTTTAAATATAACATGTAGTAAATCATATGAATTAGCCAAGCAAATACAGTACTAATATATTCATCTTGAAAAATATAATCCACAAATAATTCATGCTTAAATTACTCATCTCCCTGGCAACATTTGTTAACACGTTATCAGACCCAAATAAAAATTCCACTCAACTTTTATCATAAATCCATAAGAACCAATCTGGCATAAATATTAAAATCATGTACTACCTCAGATAGTGTCAATAGATGTGAAATTTTAAGAAGAGTTTTTCATTTAAGAACTTAAGTAGTTCTAGAATCACCAACCTATATAAATTTTTCTCCATCTCTTATGTGGGGTTCGAGCACAAAGTAATTTAACTTATAACACAAATATGTCCAACAACACCAAAATCTCACACCCAATGTCTCACATTGACCACAAAATTAATTTGAGAAATAACTATATTTATTTACATCATCCGCTTAGTCACATTTTGTAACATCTCGCTATTTGAAAGAACTAGAAAGAAGTTAAAATTTGGAAATAGTCATTTTTGGAAAGAATATAAAAATTTGGAAAAAAAATTGTTAAGTGTGTTAAGTTGAGTTTTTGGACAACTTCAAACAACCATAACTCCTAGATCAGGATGAGTAAGGTGTGTTTCCAGATATCGTAGGAAAGATCTTGGAATAATCTCTCCAAAAATGCTGATTTTGCGTAATTTCGAAGTCATGTTTCCAGATATCGTAGGAAAGATCTTGGAATAATCTCTCCAAAAACGCTGATTTTGCGTAATTTCGAAGTCATATGAGTGAGATATGCCCATTTGAAGTTGGGTTGTTCGAATAAGGAAAGTCTAATCCAGATTATTGAAGGGCATTATGGTCTTTTTTATACCCAATTAAGTTAATCCATTTTTAGTAAATTACTTGGGGTCTAAACTAAGTTAGTTCAGTTTACGCAATTAAGAAATATGCTAGGGCTTTGAGAGAAGAGAAAAGAGGAGAAAGGAGAAGAGAAGCTCAAGATTCGTCTAGTTCTTGCGATTTTGGTTGGGGAATTCGCCAAGGATTCAATTCTACAAGGTATGTGAGACTATCATAGCCTTGGGTTCGTTCACCCACACTCCAAACATGTTTAGTTCAGTGAAATTTGTTCTAAAAAGGTTGAAACTTTGATGTCCTTGATATGTATATCTTGAAATTGTTTTCGTTCTTGAATTGGGTTGAATTGAGAAGTTTCTGAGATCTTTACGTCAAGTTTTAAAGTTGTTTTGAGTTAGGTTCTTGGGTACATATGATGCGGTTGGAAAACAAAGAAGGAAAAAGTCGAGCAGGTTTTGGCACGTCGCGGACTTGCTCCCCCAGTGAACAAAAATTAGCTCCGTGTCGCGGTTGAGACGCGGACTCCTATGTCTCAAAATTAAATTTTGCGATCAAATATTTAAAAGCATCTCCGCGTCACATATTTGTTTCCAAACAGTGATTTCTTGATATTTTCTCATGTTTAACTATCTAAAAACACTCCTAAAAATCATGAGATCTTTCCTATCACAAATCACAATCCTTGAATCCATAATTCAATTCAAGGAAAGTTAAGAGTCAAGTCAAGTAAAGTTAAGAGTCAAGTTAAGAGAAGTTTATAAAGTTTTCAAAAGTTTTTTACAAATATTTTAATTTTGTTTCAAGACTTAAAGTTCAAGTTGAGTAAAGAGTAAACAGTAAAGATTGAAGTTCATTTCTTCAAAGAAGTAATGGGGACTATGTATTCCCGAAGAGTTTAAAAAAATGTTTTCACATTTGAGCAAGAAAGGGAACATCGATTCCAAGAGAGCTTTTAAGTTAAGTTTTGAGTAATTATCTCAAACCAAAGAAAGTAGTTTGTTTTAAAAATATATGAGCTAAGTATATTTTGGGAGTAGTATTGAGCACCGATATGGGGATGTGAGTTCATATTAACTCAAGTCTCCATCAACCATGTAGCCATCATGGGTAGTAAAGGATCATACTTTTTAGATGACTCCTTAAAATGCTTTTAGCATAGACTAGTGGATCCACTTAGTTAAGGCGTTCTATATGACGGCAAAGTATAGGACAGTTCTGGCAGCGTGGGCAAGACGTTGTATCACCACTCAGGCTCATAGTGGTGTTTGTCGGTTAGAGAAACTCCCACAAAAACTATATTACTTTATTATATGAGTAAAGTTGAGTATGTTATTGCATTTTCTTAAACGAACTAAGTTGTTTTCCACTGTTTTACAAGATTTATCTATATTGCATGTGTTTTATTGCTTTATATTGAGTTAAGTTGTTCAGGAGTTGAGTAAAGTCAAGGTAAGTGTTCCTTCCAGATTTTTTTTCCAGCTTAAGTTGTGCATAGCATTCCAACTCGCATACTCGTACATTCAATATATTGATGCCAGTTGGCCTGCATCGTCTTATGATGCAGACGCATGTAACCAGGATCAGCACCCAGTGCCTTGTTGATCCAGTTGAGCACTCAAGAGTCAGTTGATGAACCTCATTGCATTTCGGATGACTCCTTTTACTTTGCTTTCAGTATTTCATTGTTAGGATGATCGGGGGTCTTGTACCGACATCCCTCTTTGTTTTAGAGGCTTCATAGACAAATAGTTATAGTTATTTAGTCTTATTCATTTCAGTTCTATACATTTAAGACTTGAGTAGCCATTTTGGCTAAGTTATTATTTCTTAAGTTATTGCATGAGTTATGTTTCTTATGTTTAAGTTTTCCGCTGAGTAAGTAAGTCAGGCCAACGGTTCGCTTGGGGCCAGCAATGGTTCTCGAGTGCAGTCCCACCCAAGGTGTATGCTCCGGGCATGACAAACTTGGTATCAGAACACAGAGTTCAAGAGTCCTAGGGAGTCTATGAAGCCATGTTTGTAGAGTCCTAGTAATCGGTGTGAAGCGCGCCACATCTATAATTAGGAGGCTACAACACTTAGGAATGTTCTCACTTTTTTCACATTCATTTCGTGCGATAGAGTTAATCTCTATAAAGTTTCTTCCAATTCATGCTTGCACGTGTCTTTCAGATCATGCCGCCACGAAGAGCTGTCAGAGGTCATCCGGATAAAAGAAATGTTAAACCATAGGAGCAAACGGTGGTACCTAATGCACCAGAAGTGCAACCCCAAGGAGAGGTCACCAATGCTGAGTTTAGTGAGGTCATTCAGATGTTAAGCCAAGTTGTGACCAACCAAGCTGGGCAACGAAGAGAGAATCATCAGGAAGTGGATAATACTTCTAGAATTCATGAGTTCCTAAGGATGAATCCTCCAAGCTTCACAGGTTCAAGTGTCAGCTTTAGACCTAAGGGGGAGATGACGAGATGAGAAATCAAGTCAAGTGTTTGAGAATAAGATAGTAATGAGTCCCAAAAAAGTATGGAAGATATCTTTTCAGAAGTCCTTTAGTAGTGAAGTGATATTAAAAGGAGAAGGCTAATGATCCATGTGCAACAAGTTGAGGAGGACAAGCTGAGGGATAGAGAAGAGTTTAAGAATAAGAGGGCTAAGACATCAGGGAATGAGTTCGGGCAGCAAAAGAGTAGTGTGAGCCTGTCTTCTTTCCAACATAAGCAAAAGGGACCTGCCCCATCATCTGCTAGTGCACCTACACCTAGAAACAAAGGTGAGTATAATAGTCAAAATTCCCAGCATTTCAGGACTAGATCTGCTCAATCTCAGGGTAGTGTGGCACAAGGAGGTAACTGGGATCCTGCATGTGCTAAGTGTGGTAGAACCCACCCAGGTAAGTGTTGTGATGGCCAATCAGGTTGTTTTAGGTGTGGACAAGAGGGTCACTTAATGAAAGAGTTCCCTAAGAAGCGGCAAGGTAATGGAAACCAGGGCAATAGAGTCCAATCTTCATCAGTTGCTCCACCAGACAGGGTTGCACCTAGAGGAGCTACATCCGGTACTGGCGGAGGAACAAAGCGTTTTTATGCGATCACTAGTCACCAAGAGCAAGAGAACTCTCCAGATATTATCACTGGTATTATCCAAGTCTTTAACTCTAATATGTACGCTTTGCTAGACCCAGGAGAGAATTTATCCTTTGTAACTCCTTATGTTGCTATGAATTTTTATGTTACTCATGATCAACTTAGTGAACCCTCCAGTGCTTCTACACCTGTCGGTGAGTCTATTCTAGCAGAGAGAGTCTATCGTGATTGTCCCATTTCCGTCAATCACAAGAGCACCATAGCTGATTTAGTTGAGTTAGAAATGGTAGATTTTGATGTCATTCTTGGTATGGACTGGCTTCATGCCTATTATGCCTCAGTTGATTGTAGAACTCGAGTTGTCAAGTTCCAATTTCCTAATGAGCCAGTCTTGGAGTGGAAAAGTAGTTCAGCAGTGCCTAAGGGTCGTTTCATTTTATACCTTAAGGAAAGAAAGTTAGTTTCCAAGGGGTGTGTCTATCACTTAGTCCGAGTTAATGACTCTAGTGTTGAGATACCTCCTATTTAGTCAGTTTCAGTAGTAAGAGAGTTTCCAGAAGTCTTTCTTGATGATCTTCTCAGAGTCCCTCCTGAGAGAGAAATAGACTTCGGTATAGACATTCTTCCAGATACTCGTCCTATATCTATTCCGCCATATAGAATGGCACTAACAGAGTTGAAAGAGCTTAAAGAGCAGTTGAAAGATCTCCTAGAGAAAGGTTTCATTCGACCAAATGTCTCACCTTGGGGTACTCCGGTCTTATTTATGAGAAAGAAAGATGGTTCCCTTAGGATGTGTATTGATTACCGTCAATTGAACAAGGTTACCATCACGAATAAGTATCCTCTTCCAAGTATTGGTGATCTTTTCGATCAACTTCAGGGTGCCACCTGTTTCTCTAAGATAGACCTCAGATCAGGCTACCATCAGTTAAGAGTAAGGGAATGTGATATTCCAAAGACATCTTTCAGGACCCGTTATGGTCATTATGAGTTCCTAGTTATGTCATTTGGTTTAACCAATGCACCTGCAGCATTCATAGACCTTATGAATAGAGTATTCAAGCCTTATTTATATATGTTTGTTATCATCTTCATTAATGACATACTAATTATTCGAGGAATGAAGAAGATCATGCTAGTAATCTCATAATAGTTCTCCAAACTCTAAAGGATAGAGAGTTGTATGCCAAGTTCTCTAAGTGTGAGTTTTGGCTTGAGTCTGTGGCATTCTTAGGCCACATTATGTCTGGAGAGGGAATTAAAGTTGATACTCAGAAAATAGAGGCAGTGTAGAATTGTCCTAGACCCACATCTCCAACTGATATTAGGAGTTTCTTTGGTTTGGCTAGCTATTATAGAAGGCTCGTAGAGGGGTTCTCATCTATTTCATCCCCTTTGACCAAGTTAACTCAGAAGACAGTTAAGTTTCATTGATCTGAAATTTGTGAGAAAAGCTTTCAGGAATTGAAAAAAAATGGTTGACTACTGCCCCAGTATTGACCTTACCAAAAGGTACTCAAAGTTTTGTTGTGTATTGTGATGCATCTAGAGTTGGTTTGGGTTGTGTGTTGAAGCAGAATGGCAAGGTTATAGATTATGCCTCAAGACTAGGGCAGGCAAGGGGACCGGGTCGGCCCGCCCCGGCCCGCGACCGGTTCGAGAACCGGCTCGCGGGATCCGGTCCCGTAATATTTCGCGGTTTGGGAGGGGTTTGGGATATGGGACCGGTTAGGGGCCGGTTCACCCTTTGGTCTCGGTCGACCCGGCCCGGTCCCGACCCGTCTGAACCTGCCGGTTCGCGGGATCCCCTCAAATTTAATTATTTTAAAAATAAAAAAAATTATATCCGTTGGGGCAACGGCTAGTGGGCCCCCCAACGGAGTTATTTACCTTTTTCACTTCCCCAACACCCCCTACCACCCCCTACTTTTAATACTTTAATTTAAACCCTCAAGTTATCATAAATACACTTTAACCCATTTTTAATATTATAAATACCCGTCTATTCGTTATTATTTCTTACAAAATCATCTATTCTCTCATCTATTTTCTATATCCTCTCAATCTTAAGTCTCAATTTTTTATGTCATTTAAGTTTCATAATATATCATAATACATATATTTCAATTCTAAATTTTCATATTATATCATAATATATATAATTCTCATATTTGCTATCAAGTATTGGAGTTCCAAATTACAAGTTACAAGTTACAACAAACTACAAGCTTCAAGAATCGGTTATAACGTCTGCTATTAACGCAGACGTTTGGTACATTCGTTTCATAATATTTATATTTTATTTTTCGTTATTAATTTTTGTGTTATTATTATTTTATATTACACTTTACATATAATTAAATATGAGTTCTAACAAAAAAGATACTGGTAAAGAAAAAGAGAAAGAACCAAGTGGCATTAGGAAATTATTTAATTTTAATAAAAAAAAGTAGTAAGGAAAAAGATAAGAGTAAATGTGGTGGTACTTCTTCTAAATCAAAGTATAGAGTTATATTTAATACAAATGATTCTACTTATGTTGATGATACTTTTTATGATATTGATTCAAATGCTCAACTCGATCATGAAATTTTACAATAAATTTATGGTGATATTAATCCTTATCTTGATGAAAATTCAGGTGAAGAAGTAGAAGTTGATTCGGGAGAAGATGAATTAGAAGATACACCTACTAGTCCGGTGACAAAAGTTCCAAATGAAACTACAAATTCAACGGAGAAAAATTCTGGACGCCCACCCCTTATACCTCCTACAAGGGAGAAGGTGAAGTATCAATGCCCTAAAACTTCTGTTGTGTGGCAATTTATGACTTTAGAT
>JAJOOS010022340.1:0-25624 GCA_029582725.1 Solanum chiquidenum | reverse complement strand
AACACCAATAAGCAACAATTAAGAATAGCCTACGCTTTAGTCCATTCACTCTCTCGAGCTGAATGTGTGGAAAAGGGTTTAGGATTCACTCTCTCGAGTTGAACCCATGACAACCCAATACCCACAGACCATAAAATAAGTAATCTTGGTTTTAAAACCTCTCACTCGAGCAAGAAAAACACACGAAGGTAGAGTTGCATTTGCAACTACAACCCTTTAAATTAGACCACAATTACTTATTGAAATCACTTTTAAACAACTTTTACACTATCAATTAACAATACCCAGTAGCTAAATCAATCCATAATCACATAATTACACCCCAAGAATTGGGGTTTTAGCTAGACATTATAAAAAGATAGAAATTGTTACCAAATTGTGTTTCCATCAACTGGTAAGGTTAATTTTGTCTTTACAATGGTCAAGGTTGAAGAATCTGAAAGACCCACTTCCAATTTCTCAAAAATGGAAATCTTCAAATCTTCAAAGCTAAGGAAAATATTGTCTCCAAACTCTCAAATGAAAACTTGATTCAAATACAAAAACTTAAACACTCCCCTAAACTAAGAATTTAAAAATGTATTTATAGTTGCCAAAAATATGTTGCGAAGGACCATTCGGTGCAATCAGTCGAGATCACCGATCCACTCGGTAATCTACCCTTTGGTCAGTTCCATCGCCTTCTTGCTTTGGCCTTCAGTATCTTCAAGTTCTGTAACTTTAGGCGATCTAACCACTGCATCACGGAACCATTCGGTGACACACCGACTGCTCTTTTCTATCACTGACTTGATTTTCTCCTTCAGGTATTGGCACATTGGAACTTTAGGCGAGATCATGGCCATTCGGCGACTCGCCCAATGGGTTAGGCGATCATCAGGCCTTTTTTTCTTCGTTCTTTCAGTTTCCTTGTTCCTTTTTGCTCATTAGTGTCCATGCTTTGTTCCTCAATCTAAATACCTGAAATATCAAGGATTTACATAAGTTATTGGCACAAAATATGCATTTGAGGACACTAAATCTATTAGAATAAATCCCTAAATGAGTCCAAATTGTGGACTCATCAGAAGGCTATTCTCAATTAAACACTTGTGAATGATGACTAAATATTGTGAAGGGTCTTCTCAATGAATAATGTACCTTGAATTGGTAGGCTTAGGGCATCCTCTCTATGTGTGTAATAATGAACCATAAATTGATAGGCCAATGGCATTCCTTTCATAAATGACTAATGAAGTATTCTAAGGTCTTGTCTTGAATTAATAGACCAATGGCATTCCTTTCATAATGAGTCAATGAACTATTGTAATGATTAATCTTGAATCGATAGGCCAATGACATTCCTTTCATGAGGATTCAATGAGCTATCTTAATAATGTACCTTGAATCGATAGGCCAATGACATTCCTTTCATGTGTGTAATAATGTACCTTGAATCGATAGGCCAACGACATTCCTTTCATGTGTAATAATATATCTTGAGTCGTTAGGCCAATGACATTCCTCTCATGTGTTATAATGTTAAAAGTGAATGAACTACTCTATGGGAATTTAATGCTTAGCACCGAGGGGATATTGTGGGGTGGAAGCTCTCCCCATGTTAGGTCGGGTTTCTAGTAACAACCTCTTTATCCCATAACTATATGCCCACATATTTTTTTAGCTAGTGGATCCACCTAAGCTAAATTACCAGTTCTACTTTAGGCAAGTAGACCAACTCTTTTCAGTGTGGGACATGACACCGGATTCCATGATTTGCTCACATGGTGTGATGTAATTCTTACAAGAAGCAAGCTATCAAATTTAGTACATTTTTGTACTAACGCATACTCTTGCCTATATTTCTTATCAAAATGTAGGGTCTGGCGCTCTTGATTAACACACTTGTGGCTAGGTTCTTAGTTGATCAAGGAAGTGAAGATTTGGTGAGTCCTCATTCTATTCAAGGATTGGATCATTCCTTTTCTCTTTTATGTCTTTCTTTTCATGTTGGACTATTGTATGGTCTGTGTCCCAAGACTTTATATCTTATGTTAGATGGTTTGAGACAATGATGTTAGATTTCCGCATAGAATTTCCTCCCTTTCACACTAGGACTGGATATTCCAGGAACTAACACTTGACTACATGTGTTCTACAGTCAATATAAGTGTAACAAGAGTGCAACCAATCCATCCCAAATATGACCTCAAAATCTAGCATATCAAGCTCTACCAAGTCAACAGAGTAACTCTATGGGATAAGGAGATGGGATACTTTCTATAAACCCTCTCAGCCATCACAGAATCACCAACAGGAGTAGAGACAGAAAAAGGTTCTAAAAACACTTTGGGAAACACATCAAATCTCATAGTGTAACACCCTGAAAACTAGTAGGTTAAACTAGAGCTTGACGTGAGGGTTAGAGTCGTAGATATAACTTTATGTACTTAAAATGAAAGGTTTCGGGTTAGAACATCAAGGTACGACTCCTCAAGGACCAACTTCAAGGACCCTAGAATCTGCCCCAAAAATAGTCCACCTACGAAGCGACCCACAACCCATAGGGGGCCCCACACCTCGTGGGTGAGGGATCTTGGGTAAGGGTCCAAGAAATAGTGTTGCATACCACCACCCACGCTTGACCAGCACGCCGCGTGGGTCCACTCACAGCCCGTGGGCGTGGTCTCGTTGGTGAAGCGGTGAACTGGTGTTAAACGGCTAAGTGGGGACTTTGTGGAACTTTTCTGGTTTTAAGTGAGATTAAGTGGGGTCGTTATAACCTCATTTAGGAAAACTATATAAAATCTTTAGACACCTAAGTTAAGGCATCCAAATCATTATTTCTAAATCCCCAAAAGAAATCCAATTCCCTCTCAAATATTCTGTCTCTAGAATGTGAAGAAGAAGAAGAAGAAAAGGATCAAGATAGGTCAATTCAAGACTCCATTGTTTCAATCTTTATAGGATTTATAATCAAGGTATGATGGCTTATTCATTCATGAACTCCTTTCATCCATGAAGCCCCCATGTTTCCCTCAATTGTGAAGCTGAAGCCCTCATGTTTCCCCAAATTGTGAAGATGAACCCCCAATTCTAGTTGGGATTTATTCCTATAATTGTTGTATGTTGATCCAATTGAATGGATAATGATAAATTATGATTGAATTAATAGTATATCATGTTTTTAAGATGAAATTACATGTTTACATGTCTAACCCATGTCTAGAGAGATGAAATTGAAGTAAGTGGGTTTTATGCCTTAAAAAAAGAAATTGAGGATTTAGAGATAATCTTCTAGGATTAATGATATGTATTGTAGATTGATTGAGATTAGGTCTTATAGATATGAATTGAATGAATTTAAAGTATATATGAGAATCTATGATTGGTATTGATTGAGATTGAGGTTATATGATGAATTATGATTAGAATCACCTAAGAATGAAGCATGTCGTTAGATTGTGTTGAGAATTAGGCATATATGAAGACCATGTGAAGTATTGCTTGAGAGTGAGGCTTGTGGTATGAATATGATTTTTAGGGCATTGAGGGTAAAAGCTAATATGAATGAACTAGGAATGTTAAGGATTTGAGAGTGAAGCTATTATGTATGTTGATTTGTATATGGTATCATTTTGAAAAGACTTTACCCACATGAACTATATTATTAGTATATGAGATTATGCATGTAGTGATTGGATTACTTGGATTGTGATTATATTCATGTCTAATGTAGTCATTCTAAATGTGTTGGTTTGATATGAGCTTTGACCCTTGAAAGGGCAATATATGATATTATGCATATTTTATGAAGGTTATGTATATGCTTTAAGAACAATTTGAGATTAAAGTGATTAAGGTTGTGATGTAATTGTGGTGTTGTTGAAAGTCTATTCTTACATACACACTTATGCATGACTATGAATGAAGTTTCCATGATTATGATAATGTTGTTGTGTTAATTGAAAGGTTATTCTCATGAACACATTATTCACATGATGTGAAAGGTTTTCTCACAAAATGATGATTCTAAGGTTGAAAGTCTTTCTCACCTATTTGAATTTATATGTAGACATGGACAGTGAAAGGTTATTCTCACGCATGATCTAATGAGCTATCCTAATGAATAGGTTATGACTTAATATATATTCTATGAAAATTATGGTTAGCACCGAGTGGATATTGATGTAAGATGGAGACTCCACCGTTAGAAAGGGCGGGTTTTCTAGAAACAATCTCGTGAGATTTATGGGGTCTTATTCATGCATTGCACAAGTATGCTTTGAGGGTATCTATGTTATGTTCCTCTTATGTTATGGTGATCTATGTTATGAATATGCTTATGACTATGTTGTTACGTATGTTTTGATATGAGGACTACTTGTATGATGTATGCTTAACTTCTATTGTTGCCATAAGTTGCTTTCCTTGATATGATTGACTAAAGGTGAATGTTTCCTTATTTATGAAAAACAAGCTTAGAGTGAGATCAAAAGATAATAAATATGAATGAGGACTTAAAGTGACTTGCTTAGTATGGGTGGGATTATGGGATCTTATCCATGCCTTTCACAAGCTTCCCTTGAGGTGGCTTATGGAGTGTTTCTCTTATGTTATGTTGTTCTAAATGCATTGATTATGCCTATGACTATGTTGATGTCTCTTACACTTATGTCTTCTGTTATTTTCTCTTATGATTATGGTATATGTCTTGTGTTGACTAATGCCTCTTATATGCTTATGTTGATGATTTGTAGTAGCCATCATATTTCGTACATTATTATACTAACGCATACTTTTTTCTACATTCTTATCAAATGTAGGGTTCGGCGATATTGACTTACATCCTCGTGGCTAGGTTCATAGTAGATCAATAAGAGAAGTTTTGGTGAGTCCTCATAGCATCGAGGATTTGATCACCCTTTCCTTTTGTGTCTTTTTTTTATGTTTAGAATTTTGTATGGGCTGTGTCCCTAACTCTTTTCAAGTATTAGATTATTTGAGACAAGTGTAATAGACTTCTGCTTCGTTTTATGAAACCTTTATTGTATTGAAAAATGTTTTAAAATTTCTGTACTTTTCTATTATCTTATTTTTTGATATGCTAAGTGGCTTCCATGGGGTCCTTCGGAGTTTTATGTACCATGTTACATCTAGGGGGTACCCTTGGGTCGTGACAAACTTGGTATCAGAGCACTAGGCTTAGAATGGTTCTAGGATGTCTCAAACCACGTCTAGTAGAGTCTTGTTCATAAGTGTGAAGCGCGCCACATTTATGAATGGGAAGCTATAAGATGCTTAGGAAACTTCACTTCTTCATTCTCTAAGTCGTGCCATAGAGTTTAAATCTATAAGATATCTCTCCTACTCCTTATCTGATGGTCTTCAGGATATGACAACTTGAAGGGCTCATGATACAAGGATCAAGGGAGAAAATGTTGGTTGTGATACCAATTATGGCTATGTGACTAGATAGGACTTGATATGATAGAATTAGATGACATCCTTAGGATGGATTGGTTGAATTATTGTTAAGTGATGTTGATAGTATAACCCTACTTGACCATTTTTTAGCTTTGGGTATGTTGGTGAAGACTTGAGGAATAGGGTGTTCAAGTAATGCCTAGATATGTTGGGTGAGTAGACTTGTCTAAAGGGTAGTAGTGTAATTCACCTTGGTTTAGAATCCTCTTGTGTGAAGAATGTGAAATTTTAGTTATAACTTGCTCCGACCTTATAATTTAATGAAATGAGGCTTAGAAGAGTCCATATAGGCTTAATCCCAAGGGGGAGATGATGTGCATAGATAGCAAGGTCGTAGAGTTTTCTTGATGTTCATGATTTAGGTTGGATTGAAATTCTCACCTTGAGAGGTGTAGTGAGTTTGGGAAGTTTAGTCCCGGTTTTGTAGGCTCCTATGAGATCTTGAATGGTGTTGATAAGGTTGCTTGTTAACTAGAGTTGCTTAATGAGTGGCACCGTTGTATCCAGTTTTCCATGTCTCTAGGATTTAAAGGGTGTTGGAGATCCGACATTCATAAATTCCTTAAGAAGAGTTGGGGGTTAATGAGAATTTGTCTAATTTAGAAATACCGGTAGAAATCTTGGACCGGCAAGTTAAGAAATAGAAGAGTAAGGAAGTTGCTTCCATGAAAGTGTTAAGGAGTGGTCTTTGAGTGAGGGTTTTAGGTGAGGGTGCTACTTGGGAGGCCAAGGGCCAATAAGAAGTCTTGATATCCTCATCCCTTTTTCCTTGTATTCCTCCTTTAACATTGAGATGATGAGTTCCTCATGGTTTGTGCTTTATGTGAAGGCATGTATGTTTTAGATGATTCCATGATTCCCTTATGTGGTGCATGTTCATGAAAAACTAGTGTTTTGAAAGAAAATGAGTTTTCATGCTTTATTTCCTCATGATGTTGTGCATTGAGTATGAGTTACCTATTTGACTTCATAAGATGAATTGATGAACATGCTCTATAGGTATATGCTTTTCTTGAGTAAATGGCCACATGGCTACATGAAATTGTGTTGAGCATGTATTAGTTCGGAGATTGTAGTTCCTCCTTGAACATTACTAGTTATGAGAAATTCATGCATTTTGGGTTGTTAGAGGTAGTTCCTACTCCCTTGTGTTGCATTGAGTATGTTTAGTAAGGAGATGAAGTTCCTCTGTTGTTTGTGTGCATTTAGATGTGTTGCATGAATGATGGGTTGCTACTCTAGAGTCGTGACCTTAAGAAATGCCTAGAACTTCATTCGAGGATGAATGTTCCCAAGGGGGAGATATTGTAACACCTCAAAAACTAGTAGGCAAAACTAGAGCTTGATGTGAGGGTCAGAGTCGTAGATATAACTTTCTGTACTTAAAATGAAGGGTTTGGGTTAGAACACCAAGGTACGACTCCTCAAGGACCAACCAAGGGTCCTTGAAGAGGACCCTAGAAACTGCCCCAAAAATAGTCCACCTACGAAGGGACTCACGCCCTGTAGGGGGTCCATACCCCATGGGTGAGGGGTCGTGGGTCATGGTCCTAGAAATAGTGTTATAGACCACCACCAATGCTTGACCAGCACGCCCCGTGGGTCCACTCATGGCCCATGGGCGTGGTCTCGTGGGTGAGGCAGTGAACTGGTTTTAAACGATTAAGTGTGGACTTTGTGGAACTTTTCCGGTTTTAAGTGGGATTAAGTGGTGTAGTTTTAACCTCATTTAGGACACCTATATAAAGACTTTAGACCTCTACATTAAGGCATCTAAATCATTATTTCTAAACCTAATACCCTCTTAAGTATTCTCTCTCTAGAAAGTGAAGAAGAAGAAGAAGAAGAAGAGGATCAAGATAGGTCAAGTCAAGACTCCATTGTTTCAAGCTTGCTAGGATTTATAATCAAGGTATGATGGCTTATTCATTCATGAACTCCTTTCATCCATGAAGCCCCCATGTTTCCTCCAATTGTGAAGATGAACCCCCAATTCTAGTTAGGGTTTCTTTCTATGTTGTGGGTATTGTTGTATGTTGATCCAATTGAGTGGATAATGGTCAATTATAATTGAATTAATAGTATATCATGTTTTTAAGATGAAATTACATGTTAACATATCTAACCCATGTCTAGAGAGATAAAATTCAAGTAAGTGGGTTTTATGCATTGAAAAGGGAAATTGATTATTTAGAGATAATCTTCTAGGATTGATGATATGTATTGTAGATTGATTGATATTAGGTCTTATAGATATGAATTGAATGAAGTTAAAGTATAAATGAGAATCTATGATTGGTATTGATTGAGATTGAGGCTATATGATGAATTATGATTAGAATCACCTAAGAATGAAACATGTAGTTAGATTGTATTGAGAATTAGGCATATATTATGACCATGTGAAGTATTGCTTGAGAGTAAGACTTGTGGTATTAATGTCATTTCTAGGGCATTGAGGGTAAAAGCTAATATGACTGAACTAGGAATGTTAAGTCTTTGAGAGTGAAGCTATTATATATGTTGATTTGTATATGGTATCATTTTGAAAATACTTTACCCACATGACCTATATTATGAGTATATGAGATTATGCATGTAGGGATTTGATTACTTGAATTGTGATTATATTCATGTCTAATGTAGTCATTCTAAATGTGTTGGTTTGATATGAGCTTTGACCCTTGAAAGGGCAATATATGATATTATGCATGTTTTATGAAGGTTATGTATATGCTTTAAGAATACTTTGAGAGTAAAGTTATTATGACTATGACGTAACTGTAGTGTTGTTGAAAGTCTATTCTCACATATACCATTATGCATGACTATGAATGAAGTTTTCATGATTATGATAATGTTGTTGTGTTAATTTAAAGGTTATTCTCATGAACACATAATGAACATGATGTGAAAAGTTTTCTCACAAAATGATGATTCTAAGGTTGAAAGGCTTTCTCACCTATTTGAATCTATATGTAGACATGGACGGTGAAAGGTTATTCTCACGCATGATCTAATGATCTATCCTAATGAAACATGTTATGACTTAATATGTATTCCGTGGGAATTATGCTTAGCACTGAGTGGATATTGATGTGAGATGGAAGCTCCTACTTTAGAAAGGGCGGGTTTCTAGAAACAATCTCTTGAGATGGAAGCTCCCCCGCTAGAAAGGGAGGGTTTGTAGTAGCAATCGCCTTATCCCATAAACTACGTGCCCCCGTAGGTCATTTAGCTATTGGATCCACCTAAAGCTAACAAATGATGGTCTTACCTTAGGCAAGTAGGACAACCCTTTTCACTGTGGGTAACACCGGATTCCATGTATGCTCACATGGTCTATGTCGGTTAAGGTTAATTCCCACAAGGTCAAGTCTAGTATGTACTATGATTACTCAAGAAGCTTTTCTTGGCATGAGTGAGATTTATGGGGTCTTAGTCATACATTGCACAAATATGCTTTGAGGGTATCTATGGTTATGTTATGATGATCTATGTAATGAATATGCTTATGACTATGTTTTTACGTATGTTTTGATATGAGGACTAATTGTATGTTGTATACTTAACTTGGATTGTTGCCATAAGTTGCTTTCCTTGATATGATTGACTAGAGGTGAATGTTCCCTTGTTTATGAAAAACAAGCTAAGAATGAGATCAAAAGGTGATAAAGATGAACGAGGACCTAACGTGACTTGCTTAGTATGGGTGGGATTATATGATCTTATCCATGCCTTGCGCAAGCTTGACTTGAGGTGGCTTATGGAGTGTTTCTCTTATGTTATGTTGTTCTAAATGCATTGATTATGCCAATGACTATGTTGATGTGTCTTATGCATATGACTTATGTTATTGTCTCTTATGATTATGGTATATGTCTTGTGTTGACTAATGCCTCTTATATGCTTATGTTGATGATTTATAGTAGCCATCATATTTAGTACATTATTGTACTAACGCATATTTTTTCCTACATTCTTATCAAATGTAGGGTTCGGCAATATTGACTTCCATCCTCGTGGCTAGGTTCATAGTAGGTCGGGAAGAGAAGTTTTGGTGAGTCCTCATAGCATCGAGGATTCGATCACTCTTTCTTTTTATGTCTTTTTTTATGTTTAGACTTAACTCTTTTCAAGTATTAGATGGTTTGAGACAAGTGTAATAGACTTCTGCTTCATTTTATGAAACCTTGATTGTATCGAAAAATATTTTAAATTTCCGTACTTTTCTATTATCTTATTTTGTGATATGCTAAGTGGCTTACAGGGTCCTTCGGGGTTCTATATGCCATGATACATCTAGAGGGTACCCCCGAGTCATGACACATTGCCACATATGGTGTCAAAAAAGACAAAGTAGCACCGGGATCAAGTAAAGCATATACATCTAGTTGGAAAACTTTCAACATACATGTAACCACATCGGAAGAATCCTCTTGTTCACCTCGAGTCTGGAGAGCATAAAACCTATTTTGCTTAGGAGCAATCAAACTCGAACCACTTGGAATGGATGAAGGATATGGTTGATCCCTACGATGATTATCTCCCTCATTCTTAGCAACCAAAGTTCAATCTTTTATCTTGTGATCCGTCGTACCACAACCAAAACAAGGATTGGAACCCGTTAGACATTTACCTTCATGCTTTCTTCCACACTTAGAACAATTAGGCAAAGAAGACCCATTACCACCTCCTTGAGGCTTAGGGTTAGACACCCGTTCATTGTTGAACTTGGGGGAGCCTTAGAAGAACCTTGCCCGAAAAACCTTTGTTGAAACCTTGAACGACCACGTCCACCGGACCTAGAGTATGAATAGTTACCATTATACGTTCTTTCCCTCTTTGTTTCTCTAGACCTTTCTTTGAGCTTTTCCTCTTCAATTTGTTGAGCATGGACCATGAGACGAGAGATATCCATGTCATGGACAAGCATAGTCGTACGACACTCTTTTACTACTAATTCGGACACACCCAAAATGAACTTGCTCATCCTTGCCCTAGAGTCGGCAATTATAGAAGGAGCATACTTGGACAATTGAGTGAACTTCAAAGCATATTATTTCACACTCATGCTTCCTTGTTAGATATTGATAAACTCAAGCACTTTAACCTCCCTCATCTGAAGAAAAAAGAACATATCAAGAAAAGCAGACTTAAACCTTTCCCATTCTAGGGGACCCGCATTTACCGATCTTCCTTCCTTCCATTTGTTGAACCAAAATTGAGCAACCCCCTTAAGTTGATAAGTGGCCAATTCCTCCTTCTCCATCGAAGTCACTCCGATGATAGCCAACACCTTATAGACCTCAGCAATGAACTTTTGAGGATCTTCCTCAACCTTAGAACCATAAAATTCCGAAGGATTCATCCTTGTGAAGTCCCTCACTCTTGATACCGCTATACCCACATTTGGGTTCACGGGGTTCACAACCTCCTTATTGTCTTGGGCCATCACGACTTGAGCCAACACTTGAATAGCCATCCTAAACTCCGCATCTGTCACTTGGTTGGCCAAAGGGTCAACCGGAGCTTGAGGACCTTGAGGAGGAACTCCTTGGTTAATCTTTTCTCCCTCGGTCCTTCTAGAAAAAGCTCTTCTAGTAGTCATATCTTATAGACTATCTGGTAAGGATTAGGAGAAAGACCTTATAGAGTTAAACTCTATCGCATGACTTAGAGAAATGAAGAAGTGAAGTTTCCTAAGCATCTAATAACTTCTCATTCATAAATGTGGCACACATCACACTTATGAACAAGACTCTAATAGACGTGGTATGGATACATCCTAGAACCATTCTAAAGCTTGTGCTCTGGTTACAAAGTTTGTCACGATCCAGGGGTACACCCGAGACGTAACATGGCATACAAGGCCCCGAGATACCTCATATAAGCCACTTAGCTTTCATAACATAAGATAGTAGAAATGAGTGGAAATTTAAAACATTTTTCAGCAACACCTAAGTTTTATAACAAAAGCGGAAGTTTATTACACTTTATCTCAAACCATCTAAAACATGAATATCTTGGGATACAGCCCATACAACAATGTTCAAAACATAAAATGAAAGAACACAAGAGAAATAGTGGCTATATCCTCGAATACTATGAGGACTCACCAATCTTCAAGTCTTGCTCTACTAAGATCGTAGCCACGGGGATGAGAGTTGAGATCGTCGGACCCTACATTTGGATAAGAAATGTAGGCAAGAGTATGCGGTAGTACAACCATGTACTAAATATGATAGCTAGCGTAAACATCAACATAAACATAAAAGTTAGACAATATAGGTCATAAAGCATAATCAACGCACATAGTAGATCATATCAACATAAGATGAATACTTCTTGAAGTCACCTCAAATCAACCTTACTCATCATGAAAGGCAACTCAAGCAACAATCCAAGCACATCATTCATCATAAGATAGTCTAGCTTATGTTTTATAGACATGGGGAATCGCCTCTTGCCATACTATAAATGAACATGGGTAGTCGCCTCTAGTCTTTCTTAACATATGGATCATGGGTACTCACCTCTAGACCAACATCAGGTGACATGGGTATTCGCCTCTTGTCATTCTGTAAGGATCATGGTTACTCGCCTCTTGACCAAATCATATCTTAAGAACGTGGGGAGTCGCCTCTTGACCAAATCATATCTTAAGAACGTGGGGAGTCGCCTCTTGTTCAACTTTGAGGAATAAGGGTAATTGCCTCTTTATTATATTCTAGGGAATACGGGTAATCGCCTCATATCCATCTCATTTAGAGGTCACGGGTAATCGTCTCTAGCCTCGTCAATTTCTTAGTCTTTAGCTTAGATTCATTTTAGGTGAGCAATCCTTTCAACCTAGAATCATTCAATGTGAGAAAACCTTTCACTTTCATAACATAAGAAATTCATGTAGGAACTATCCCTTCCACAACATTTACATCAATAATCAATAATTGAAAACACAAGCTTTACTCTCAAAGCATTACATCTCATAATAATCATATATGCTTCCCTCTCAAAGCAATCAATATCATATAATCTTCAATCTCAAAGCAATCTAATCATGATTCATCATATAAGCTTCAATTTTTAATGTATCTCATCAATCTTAGATAGAATATATCTACACCCACAAAATCTCCTTTCATGGAATAAAACCCATTTACATCAATTTCATCTTTCTAAACATGGGTTAGGCATGGGTACATGTAAATTAATCCTAAAAATATGGTATTCTATCAATTCAATCATAAACAATCATAACCCATCAATTGGATCAACATTCATCAATACCCACAACATTGGAAGAAAACCCTAACTCAAATTGGGGAATTTCATCTTTTTTATTAGGGAATCTTGGGGAATCTTGGGGAATCCATGGATGAAAGGATTCCATGGATTAAAATCCATCATACCTTGATAGAAAAGCCCACAAATGCTTGAGGAATGGAGACTTGACCTTGATCCTAGCTCCAACTCTTTCATCTTCTTCAAGTTCTAGAGAGAGAAATATTTAAGAGAAAGAATTTGGGATTTCTTTTGGGTTTTGCAAATAATGAATTGAATGGGTGAGTTTTGGGGTTAAAATAACTTATATAGGGGTCCTAGTCTTTGGTAAAATGACATAGTATTAATCTAATTAAAACTGGAAAAGACCCTTATGCCCCTAACTTACAGTGATCTGCCTCCTCTTCATATGAAGCTCCACGAGCAGTGGTGCTTACCACGAGCCATGGTGCCTCTCGTGGTCATGAACCAATGATTTGGGAACCACCCCCTTAACCCCTAAAATCCAAATCATCACCACGACTCTTCCCACGGCCCGTCAAGGCATTCACAAGCCGTGAAGTTGCTCGTGTGGAGGACGTTGTTTTGGGCAGTGTAGCCTAGCTACTGCCTAGCCTTCCACAAGCCTAACCATGACCCGTGGTCCCCACCACGAGCTATCAAGGTGGTCGTGGGAAGGTGGGAAGTACTTGGTGAAGGCTTGGGCTGCCCAAGCCCTCTTCCTTGGATCTTTCCCTCTCACTTTTCCCTAGTTTACCCTACTAGATTCCGAGGTGTTACATAAAAGCTAATGGGTAGTCACCTCTTTCCTTAAATATATGGTCATGGGTACTCTCCTCCATGTCCATCTTATGGGATCATAGGTATTCTCCTCCATGCCCAACATCAAATGAAATGGGTATTCTCCTCATCATCATTCTATAAGGAATCATAGGTATACATTTGTTAGCAGATATGGAACTTGTTGAAGGTCGTGGAATTGCTTATTTTGATACAAGACTAAATCGGAAGATAGTAATGTATCACATCCTAAAAGATAAGGGAGTTGTTGGACTGTATGCATGGGAATTAATATGGTTGTGGTACATCATTATTTGTATATATTTTATTTTATTTTATTTTATATAAAAAGCAAGTTGGTCCTAATTCAATGCCAGCAACTCTCAGAATACATCCCATAATGTTGTTATTTCTTTTATTCTTAAATTTAGAGCTGAAATTCATTATAATATACCATTAAATGTTATTATTACCTTAATTAGTTTTTAAATAAGTTCAACATTTCCTATTTTGTAAAATAATAACTAAAAATTAGATGATATTGCTGTGTTTGCATAGAGAAAAGATATAAAATTAGGCATGTATTATAAAATAATACTCCCTCTGTCTAATTATTTGTCCAATTTTTCATTTTTAGTTGTCCCTAATTACTAGTCCATTTTGACAAATCAAGAAAAGACAAAAAAATTACCTATTATACCCTCAATTAATTACTTTGTAAAAGGTAGAACTTAAAAAATCTTAAAATTTTAATACATCCACTTCATAATCAATAGGGGTAAAATGGTAAACTCATTATGTCAATAATTGTTTTCTTAATAAGTGTGTCAATTTAAAAGTGGACAAGTAATTAGGGATAAACGTGCACGAACTCCCAAAGACTAGTAATCTAACACAAGTGAAGTGAGCAGTAGACAAAAATTCTAAAATAGAACAACTCGAAGAAGAGAAGGGTCCAAATAAGAAAAAGTGGCTCAAGAGGAAGTTAAGTTTATGACTTGTCAAACTTGCAGCGTAAAATTTGTGATGGGGCTTCCGTTTGTAATTGTATTTCTGGTGATCGGAGGCATTTGTCCATGTATGAAGGCTTTTTGCAAACACAAAACAATTTCATGCCAATCAGATATAACTACTCCCACGTTACATAAAGAGAATGATTCAAAGAGAAATTAGGTTACGGCAGTGTATACAAAGGAAAGCTTCAAAGTGGAAGAGATGTAGCAGTGAAGATGTTGAACAAGACTAAAGCTGGTAGTCAGGACTTCATGAATGAAATGGTGGATCCATCATGTCAATGTGGTCGGGCTCGTGGGGTATTGTGTTGAGGGAACAATACGTATACGACTTGGATCAAGAAGGAAGTCCTCTGTTAAGTTGGCAGAGGAAGTATGACATTATTCTTGGAGTGGCTCGAGGAATTGGGTATTTGCATCGAGGCTGTGATGCGTCATTTTGCATTTTGACATCAAGCCACACAACATTCTTTTGGTTTTGGATGAAAATTTCATTCCAAAGATTTGACTTTGGGCTTCCAACAAATAATAGCATTGTGAATCTCACAGCTGCTCGTGGAACGATTGGATATGTAGCTCCAGAGAGCATTGGGGCAATCTCTTACAAAGCTGATGTTTACAGCTTTGGAATGGAAATGCTGGACTTGAATAGACATGAAGTTGCAAATGAAGAGAATTCCAGCCAATATTTTCCTTATTATATCTACGATAAGTTCAACAAGGGGAAGGAGATTGTTGTGGATGATGAAAAGAAGATGGCTAGAAAGCTGACTTTAGTTGCGCTATGGTGCATACAAACAAATCCACCCTTCAATGAGTAGAGTATTGAAAATGCTTGAAGGTGAAGTTGAAGTGCTAGAAGTACCTCCTCAACCGATTGTTCATCAGATGATGGGAAGTTCCATGACATTTTCGTCTGATTCAATAGCTTTGTTAGAAAAGAATTAGACATATGTTATGATCGACTCATAGTTGATGTAATGTTTTTGTGAAATAACAAATATTAATGTTGGGGAATGAGGTGTTGTTATTGTGGTACGTACTAGTTCTGCAAAGCAAAGTTGCCAACCACATAATAGTAGTGAATAACTATCCACTGTGTTACTTCTTCACCACGCACCACAAAATCTTCGACTGATAATGAGCCAAAGATTGCCTTGATCACCAACATTGCTACACAGAGGCAAACCAGGTTGCAATGGAGGTACATATATTACTTCATTTGACACAACTCCAAGACCCAATAGATGATTGACGAGTACAGATCAATGGGAGCTCCTTCATTCAGGGTCAAGAAGAAGAGATCTAGTAGCTCTTATCAAATTTCTTTAGGCCATTTTAAGAGTATAACCAAGAGGTGAATCCTAGAAATAATGAGAAAGGATTTGGGCAAGCAAAAGAGACGACAGATTCAGGATATATGGATGTGAAACAAAATGAAGGAGCGCCCAGACAACCTTTTCTCTCACAATTGCCAACACTAGCTACAGCCTGCAAGTTAACTACTTTGGAAAAACTGAATATAAGCGCTTGAATAACACCATCAGTTAATCCTATGATTTTTGGTTTCACTTGCTGATTCACATTAACATAAATGAGTCATAGGAGCATTAAGAATGAAAAACAAATCAAGGAACATGTGAAGAAATAAGAAAGAAAAAATTAGTTTCAAGAATGACCCAATACAATAGCTTAACATGAAGAAGTTGATGACTTCCCCATCTTCATACAAGGAGAAAAGAAGAGGATATTATCTACAGTGTTTGCTAAGAAACTAGTAATACCAACAAAATGTCTTCGATGGTTGATCCAGTACATCTGCATATCTATCTTTGGTATCTGGAAACACAAAAAAATTGGTATGTTAGCATTCCAAGAAGAAATCATAGTACTGATTTAATATGCATCAATCATAACAATTTTAGAGGACAGTCATCAAGTAAGCTTAAGGCAATTCATCAAACTCAACCCAATATGAAACCTTCTCTCTTAGGAAGAACCAAGAGTTTGGCAGCTCAACGACAATACCATCTCTGCTCATCTGATGCACTTAAAACTCCCGTATTTATTGAGATTGTTCCCCTTGAGACAGAGGGATAACTAAGCTTTGACCTTTTACTTCTTTTTTTCTTTTTTGTTGTTAAGGATTTCATGGATCAAGTATAACATCAAAATGCAGCTGTATTTGTTACCAAAACCCTGTTTCCACCATCAGAAGAATTTAGCAGCCCTGAGCAACGGAACAACACTTTCTTCCCTTCAAGTCACCTCTCCTGGCTTTTAATTTGTCCCAAGCAAGTCAAAACAGGTTTGCCAATCTCATAATGAATAAAAGCATAGGTTATGTAATTATACTATTTACTAGTAAAATTACCCGCGCCTCGCGCGGGAATTTAATAGCACGGAATTTATAAAATAATACTTAAAACCTATTAGTCAATAAAACTAAAATAATATATTATCTTACATACAATATTACGTAGTAACGAACATTAATAATGTAAAGGGAACGATACTTATAACATATTATCATTTATCCTTCAATCAATCATCTTTAATTTGATTTTATAATTTAATCTTTTGCTTCTAGGAAGTGTTACTATTTGATATTTTTGGGGAATCAAATGAACATCAACATGAAATATTAAATTTTCTAATAAATAAATAATCATTGGTGAAGGGATAAATAAATTTTAAAAGCCAGAAAAAGTGAACAAATATTCTAATTCTAACGTGTAGAAAGTTCAGCCCTACCTCTTGCTTTACATATATCATTTTAAAGTTCTTCATTTAAATGTATCAGAAGTAATTATTAAAATGAAAAATTAAAGGGAGAATGTATCATATTGGACAACAATTCAACTTATTATATATACTTGAAAGGGAAAAATATTACACAAAACTATTCAGTTTGTTTGGGTATTTATTTAAAATCAACATAACAGAGTGATGGAGTTCAATTTTAAACTACACTTCTACTCCAATCGCAGTGTCGACAAACACATTTATTACTTAAAAAAAATATTTACAACTTGCAGTAAACTTGAGAATCTGTACATACTTCATAATGAATGTGAGCAATTAATTTATTGTGTAGTTATCTATGTTTTTGGGATTAAAACAGGCTCCAGTCTAGTCATATTCCTCTATAAGTCATTCGGCACATCCTTGAACACATGTCAAAAGTCTATTACTTCTTGTCTTCTTTTCTTGGTTCACTTCGCACATCAAGGTGCGATAAAGTTTTTTACGTCTTTATGTCCTTACAATGGCATACCAATTTTGAATTTTGTCTTCAAGAGATGGTAGTATAGTTCTTTAACGAATTTTTTTATTGTACCTTCAACAATTTCAGTAGAGAAAACTTGCGTGAATACTCAATTAACGTGTGTTATTTAATCTGTACTAACAAATATTTATAACAATTACTTTGCAGAAATATAAACAACAAAGTTTAAAACATGTACTCAAAAACAACAATTAATATCATATGCATAAATTAATGATTGTAAAAAAACATATCAAGAACTATAACAACAGAATGAAACAGAAAGGAAAAAATCGAGTTCACTGAATGCACAACGTCCTCTTATGGAAAGTATTTTCTCCTCTTATGGAAATTATTTTCTTCTAGTACCCGAGGTTTAAAGGAATAGACTCTCTCAGGATGGAATGATTTTATTCACCAACAGGAGCAAAGTACACAAATATTTAATTGTGCAGAAGAAGAAGAAGTTCAGAATTTTCGTTGTTTTAAAATGAGAAGAAATCTCTCCATTTATAGACAACAAAGGGTAGTGTGAACAAATGTTATTGTGCCTTATCGGAAAGGTCACAACTCTTTGGAAAAGTTATAACCATTCGAAAAGGTCTCAATCTTTCATAAAATTCAAAACTTTTCATAAAAGTCGCAACTCTTCATAAAAGTCCCAACTTTTCATGAAAGGGGAAGGATAGTTTTGGAAATAAATAAATTAAAAGGGAATCCCGGTTTGTGGTGGCGCCGCGTAGGCGGGCCTAGGGTGTTCTTTTATATATATATATATATGATATATGATATATGATATGATTGCAACAGTAGGCAGATGAACTTAAAGAACCATTGGCTAAAAAGAAACCCTCTATTCTATATAAGTAGGCTGATCCTAGTTCTGGAAACTCACATTGTAGGCAGCTAATCATCCTGCATGTAAATTGCAGTTGAGCCAATTCCAATTATCCTCTAAAAAGCTCTTCAGTTCAGTTCCTTAACCCTAAAACACTGAAAAATCAAATGTATGCGGGTGAAACACAAACCATATGCATGTGATACAGAAGTACTTATGAATCTTAACAGAATCCACATGGGAAACAACATGTTCATGAGTTTGTCTTCTCCTACGCAAGTGGATCAAATCAGATTCATATTCCAAATTGTAGCCACTAATCTACTACCTTATGAATTATTTTAACAATATAGCCAAAAGTTAATATGGGAAAATCTTCCAAGAATGATTAAAATGAAACACACCAACACCATTACTTAGATGTGGGAAGGGGGCACGTTTTACCCTAGTAAACCAACCATGAAGAAAGATCTAGTGCTTTTTTTCACCTTTCAGTTTATGGATGAGTGCTCTTGGAGTAGTTGGTCTAGCTTTGAACCTACGTGCCTATGACTTTGTTTCTCTGGAAATTCGCAGAGGAAGATGCTGAATTTGAGACTTTCTACAACAAAATATTATATTTGTTCTAATTTGTGTCTCAAGTGCTTACCTCCAAAAAAACATAAGTTGCTCAAGGCAGTCATTAGAAAATGGAACAAGCAAGTATATGGAAAGCTTAAACACAAGCAGAAAACATCCTCACCGAATTAGAGGAGCTGTGAATGAGGATGAAGCTGAAAGAGGCAGACAAAAAGGTAGTCTTATGAGCTGGAAGAAAGCTTAAACACAAGCAGAAAACATCCTCTCCGAATATATGTGCATGTGCAGGCAAAGTATAAGGCAAGAACAATCATAATTGTGGTATTGTTCTTTACTGTTACTACTCCAAGTGGAATAGCTATTGGAATGATGATATCAAAAGGTTACAATGAGAAAAGCTCAACAACACTAATCGTACAAGGAGTTCTTAATTCAGCATCAGCTGGAATTCTTATTTACATGGCACTTGTGGATCTTCTTGTAACTGATTTTATGGACCCTAAATTATACACTAGTTTCAAACTCCAAATAATTGCCAATGTATCACTTGTCTTGGGAGCTTGTTGTATGTCATTATTGGCAAAATGGGGTGGCACATAATTTCAATAGATATATTATGTATATAGTTTTTATTGGAAGAAAAATATACTAGCCGTTTGTCGTTAATTATGATATGATTCATCAGCTACTGAAAAAGCTTGTTGAATCTTGAAGGATATGCCAAACTTAGTCGATCACTATGTGGACGAAATATCATCAAAGACTGTTCTTATGCACACCTCACGTTGATTCATGTTCTCCATATATAATTATTTTTTCCCCCAACTTCTTCTAGTTTCACAAGAATTTGACCATATATTATTATATCAACTTATCCGATCCCTTTGTAATATGATTCCATGATTTTAGAGAATAAAATGTGTAAAATATTGAGCTTTTTGCACTTTAGCATCTGTCAACTTGCAACTTGCAATAATACACTAGATCAAAAATCAAGTTGCTCTCCTGTGAAACATGTCAAAAAGAAATTGAAGTATAATATGTTCAGGTGGTCAATTCCTAAATAATTACACGAATATACCTATAAAATCATAGACTGCAGTAGTTATAATTAGCCTAGTCCGTGAATCTCACAAATAACACGATATTATCACGGAAGGCTATAGCTGGAACGATAGAATTCATCCATACTTAATCAAAATTATGAATTCGAGCCTGAATATGTAAAATCATGATACTAAATTTGAATTCGCACCAATAAACTCATGCACTAAAGAGGTTATGCTTCTTGCTGAGTTCTCATTCAAACCTGAAATTTCTGATTTAGAGGAAAGAAAAAAGTGCATTAGAATTTTGGAAAGAGATTTTATATCATAAAGTTAATAAGGTTGATATTTAGTGATCTTTAAGCTACAATACAACTATTCTCTATTCAGGTAAAGACCAAAAGAGAGAATAAGGACAACTTATATGGTCCTTCAATTAGTTTGTGGGAAGTGTTAAAAGGACACCATAAATACAGTTCACCAGGTCCAGGACTATAGTCTATAGAGATGTAAAGCAACTTTATTTTATAGTCAACAAAACAATAAAAAAGGTATTTAGTGATAGTTTTTACTATTATTGTGTCAAATCTTCTACAAGGAAAGAATAAATTAAACGGACAGAGTCAGAATTCAAAGTTCATGAGTTCTGAATTTGTCACCGAACCTCATTTTAGTTACCGAGTTTGCAATTAAGTATATTTGTACATGTTTAAGGAATTTCCTAATATAGATATAGTCCCTCTTCTTCAGGAAGCAAATCAGTATTGCTTTAGCTGGGCACTAAGAATACAAAGAGTGGTCAAAATTGATTGTGTAACTCAAATATTGCTCTTCATAAATCACATTCATCCATCCACAAATCTATCAAACAAATAATTCACTTAGCATAGCTACACGACTAGTTAAATCAATAATTTAGAAGAGACAAAAAGCTTTAATGAAAGGAGATACTTAAGAATATAACCTGTTCATTCTGTAATGTTAAAACAGAGCTTAGCCTCATCCCAAGGGCCATTAATCTCAAACTTGTACTCTTGAATCCTTATCAGCCAGTAAGGACAAACCAAATTAACAAAGACAAAGATGCCCAAAAGCACAATGAAAAGCAGCTTATGCAACTGGTAAGTGAAGACTAGTGTCAGAACCAATAACTGAAGGGAGAAACAAATATGCAGCTTGAAAGAACGCTTCTTGACACAATATGTGACTAAAGGAGCAAAGAGGAAAACTTGCAAGGAGAATAGCACAATAGCGAAGACATGAAGCCTTGATGGAAGGCGAGAAGAAATCAGAAGTGAAGCCACGATCGAAGCATTCAGAGAGATATTGCTTGCCAGGGTTGGATTATCTAAAGCTCCAGGAGCCTTTACAGTGGACCCTGAGTAATTGTGCAGGAAGAGATGGAGTATGAGAAGGGAAGCTGTTAGTGCCCATATAGAATTCGAACTTATGGACCTAGTAAGTGTGTGGTAGATAGGAGACAACATATATAAGGCAGTTATGAAGAAGGTATTCTTTAGGAGATAATTGAGGAGGAGATTGAAGGGTATCATGTCTGCAGTTAAAAGCAGAATAAAGAATCCCGAACCAAGTAGGCTAACATTCAGTAGCAAAAGATATTTTTCTGTCAAGGTATTTGTGAGGGTGTAGGTCCAAACCAAAACCACAAGAGCGACAATGCAAAGATATTGTGAGATAGAAACTGCATCGAGCACCACCTTCAATAAGTCTCTTTTGACAACATTAGCATTCATGATCATTTCCTCCAGGAAGGATTCATCTGTGTGATTGTCACCAAAGCCAGGTTGCATCCCACCATAAACAACTTTTCTCCATTTAGAATGGGTTGGAGAAGAGCTTCCGCTGATGCTAACTTCCATTTGTATCATACAATTTTACTCCATGGCATCTGTGAAAAATTAAATGATAACACTTAGGGATCCTAAATCACTAATCTCTCTTATAGTTTATAAGACAAGTTGGAAATGGAAAAGGGGAAACACAACAAATAATGCAACCTTGCTTGGGGTCTAGAGCCACATAATATTTTAATCAGCACTCGCCAATTGTTTTACCTTTGGGATAAGAACATAATAATTTAAGTAACTGGATGTCGCTGTCTATTAAGTAACTTTTAAACTAGATAAATACATTGCAGACATTAAAACGCATCTAAGAAAGAAAAAAGATCCCTGGCTGCAGAAACTCTTTATCTTGCACTGTTTATCATTATTGAGTCTGATACCATCCAATTTCATTTTGCATCAATTAATCCCTCTTAATTGGTGAAATATAATCTTGATATCTTCAGCTTTTAGACTAATGAAGCATTTAAGTCTCCCTCAAAAAGTATGATATAACTGCCTTATACTCTTTCTTTTTCGAAATGGCGAGTATAAATTTATTGATGTAAAGAAGCACTAAAATGGTGCTGTGACGTTACATCCAAAAGGAGAAAGTATGTCCACTTCTAGTTATATACGTAACACACTGGCAAACTTCAAAGCATAATTCATATCTTTGCAGCTATTTCAGCAAGGGCCTAAAACCAAAAGTAATATCAAGATTGTCTCAGGCATTAATACTTCAAATATCAACTAATTCAATACTCAAACTCGACTAATCCTCTGTTTTTCAGCAGCATAAAAGTAGCATTCTTTCAGCTCTAAAGACCAGCTTTCACACAAGCAGCATTTTGCAGCACAAAACAGTACTCTGCAAGCAAACTCTAACACAAATTACTACAAGCTCATTTTAATGACATTATTTTTCTCTCGTGTACATCTTGTGACTTACCTGTATTTATTGATATGGTCTTAGGGGTTTGATTTAGAAACAAATGAATGTCCCTATTTTCTTGATGTTCTACAAAACTTAAAGTATAATTATGCTTCAGTATAGCTATGAACAGTTTCTCACGGTATTTAGCTTGATCATCAATTGATTCAGACTGAAGCTCCTTTTTAATGAAGTATTCAGACTGAAGCTCATTATTGTTTTTTTGGAATATGAGTATCCTCAAGATGACGCTTTATAGTTTATGTTCCAGCCACATAAATTATACCATGAACCTTTACCTTCCATCACTACTACGAGGCAATTTCACAAAAGTATACTAAGCAACGGAAGTTTGCCTCTTAGCTCATTTACTAATAGTGGAAGAACCTATATCAATATCTTATATCACAAGAATCAGCAATAGCTTACATAGACATCTCTACCTAAACCAATAATTATAAAAATGACAGGTCAAAGAATTTGCCTCTCCATCTTCAAATAAGAATCAACTGCTATAGTATATTGTTTTACCCACTGCAAAGGTGTTATAGAACTATGATATGGATTAACTCTTACCAGGTCTAAATTTTCTTAGGAAGTCGTTATTTCCAGATAGGAACTATATCTGAAGCAAGCATATGTTTCCAGGAGGATCTAATTTCTAGCCAGAAAGCCTATCAATAGTTACTCTAAAAATGCAGACAGCAGCTCCAGAGCTTTAAGTTGTTTGTTTGTAGTCTTTAATTGACACAAAAAATAGAGGAGAGTAATAATTTTTCTCTATTGATTATTTTACGTCATGTTATGCAGGATTTTAAAAAAAGATTATTTGACAGAATAAGAATCATTTCATTCCAATTTTGTGAAGAAAAAACTTCATCAAGTGGCTTAATCACTTGAAGTTGAACCGAACAATCAACAAATCTTCCAACGACTACATCAATTCCTCCAAAAGCAAACCCTGGTCGAGTTAGAAAACAAAAGGGAAAAAGAAATCCCTTTTATAGCTTTATGCTGCATCATTCTCAACACTGAAGAAAAGTAACTTGGAGCTCCAGGAAAAATGATAATGGACAGAAATGTTTACAGTCATGTCCATTCGTTCAATCGTTCACATTATGGAATCAACTAATATAGGGAAGTAGAATCAGCTAAAACCCACAATCCCGACTCTTTTGAACAACAACAGATAATATACCTAACATATCTACATCACATTCCCTTCTAAGCCCATCAACTTTTACAAAATCCCAATTCAACTTTAGCTAATTTAATCACACATCCATATAAAAAAAAAAATCACCAAAAAGCACTACAAGACATGATTAAAAAAGCAAACATTTTGCTTCTAACAAAAAACAAAAAAAATAGATGAAAAGTGAAATTACCTTACGAGTAAACCTGAGATTGAATGAAATTCGCTCTTCCCCAATATCAGACAGCTAATTCCGTTATCTTCTCAATGGTGAGGCCAATAGAAAACAGGATTTGTACGAATTAAGCCTGCATTTATGTGCCTATAGAAGATGATTGATGAACTTGAATTTTCAGATTTCGCAGGAATCGACGGGTTTTATTGGGTGGGCGAGTTAAGAAGAAAATGTCACAAGTGTGTGTAAAAAAAATTAAGTGGGGGATGGACAACAAAAATTTCATAATCATCTAGAACTCACCAGATCTGCCGTTGTAGAGTGAAGAAGTCTTCATTAAGATTGTTTTCATGGCATTCGTGAGACTTGGAATGTCTTTGGTGAAAACACCTTAAGCTCAGCAACTTTCAGATTATGAACTCGAGATGGATGTGATTTTGAAGCTCTTGATGTCTGCTCAGCTCATCGACGTTTCCCGCTAGTTCGACTGTGTTGTGAGGAAGGAGATGAGATTTTGTTTCTTTCCCCTTAGTTTTCTTTATTGTCCAGACATCTGGTCTTGGACTTCTTTTGTTCCTTTTTGTTTCCTTTTTGTATTCTTATTGGGCCTGGGTTGGGTCCCTATGTAGGTTGATTTTAGGAAAAATTGTATATAATAGCAATCTATTAATTCAAATTAAATACTATAAATATAGTTTGATTTAATTGTACCTCATAGCAAACTATTGTTATTTCACCTCTCTCCTGGTGAATCTCGCTCGCCACTCTCGTTTTCTCCCTCACCTCTCTCGTTTTTTATACAAACGCAAGTGTATAAAGTGCATTTGTGTTTGTATAAAGCGAGAGAAAATTGTATATATACATATATTTTCGTTCCCCTCTCCCAGATCTCACTCGCCACTCTCCCAGATCTCGCTCTCTCACTCGCCTCTCTCACTTTATACAAAAACCGCAAATTGTATAAAATGTGTTTGTGTTTGTATGAAGCGAGAGAAAATTATATATATACATATATTTTCGTTCCCCTCTCCCAGATCTCGCTCGCCACTCTCCCAGATCTCGCTCTCTCACTCGCCTCTCTCACTTTATACAAAAACGCAAATGTATAAAATGAGTGAAAATTGTATATATACATATATTTTTGTTCTCCTCTCTCCCCTCTCCCAGATCTCGCTCGCCACTCTCATTGATCTCGCTCACTC
>JAJOOS010022339.1:0-29669 GCA_029582725.1 Solanum chiquidenum | reverse complement strand
AGAGAGAAGGAAGAACTTTAGGTTTAGATCTTTGGGGTTTTGTGTTTGAGTGATAAAAGTGAGGTAAATTGACTTAAAAATCATTATATACACGTCCCCTAAAGTACCTAAAATACCCCTTACTTAGTTGGACTCTTTAGTGGACTAAAAGTTAATTTCTGAATTTCTGAATTTTCATCGCGGAACAAGTCCGCGACGCGGAGCTGTTCCCAGAAGATATTTGGAATTAAATTTCGAGACAGTAGAGTCCGCGACACGACCGCGTCGTGAACTGGATTTTTGCTCCTTGGGGGAGCAAGTGCGTGACGCGCACCTATTTCCTCCAAGTGCATTTTGCAAGCTGCCTTGGCCAAGGTTGGAGTCCTCCTTGGGGCCCCTTAGGGTGGTCCCGGGGTGTCGTATTCGAACGTTTTGACCCTATAAAAATATATTTACCTAAATTAAACCTTTTTACAAGATTGAACCATCATACGACACTCCCAAACCTGCCCAAAACCTAAGGACACACTAGGACACATTCTTCTCTAGTTTCCAGACGTCTTGGTCGTTTCTTGACGTTTAGACTTTTACTCTTCCAAACTAAGTCAATTACATTAAATTAGGTTTATAAACCTCATTTTAACAATTTTTAAGTCATTATTCATAAGGTGAGGCTCTAACTTAGGCCATAGAATTTCTGGGGTGTTACATTGTGAGGGCATTTGAGTACCTTTGTTGAGCTTGAACTTGCATTTGAAGCAAGTATTGTGAACTTAAACACCTTTGATAATTGTGAGTCACAATTTGAATATTTGAGTGCACAATTGATCATTGCATAAGTAAGTTGAGTCTTGTTGTGTGCTTTCATGTTGAGCCTTATGTAACACTATTTGAGACATCCTTTTTGAACTGTTGAGCTCGAGTTTTACTCGAGGACAAGCAAAAGTTTAAGTTGGGAGTGTTGATAAGTCAGAGATTTGGACTCATTTGGGGCTCCATTTATATAGATTTAGTGTCCTCAGATGCTTAATTTGTGCCATAAATTGATGTTAAAGCCTTGATTTTCAGGTATATTGATTGAGGAATAAAGCAAGGACACTAAAGGAACAAAACAAACTGAAGAAATGAAGAAAGGCAAGCCTGGTGACCTCCAAGAGCACTTGGCAAATCGCTGAGTGGCTAATTTGACTGCCTAAAGTTCCAGTGTGCCAGCCCTGAGGAAAGAAACCAAGTCAACGACACAAACGGGCAGTCGACGAATCGCCGAGCAGTTTCGCGATGCAAAGAGAGATCGCCCAAAGTTACAGGACTTGAGGATGCTGAATGCCAAGGACAAAAGGCGTTCGCCGAGTTGTTCGGCGAACCCGACTTACTTCGCCTAATGGACCTTCGTGGCTTATTTTTGGTGACTAAAAAATAGATTTTGAACAGTTTATTTAGTAAGTGAATTTATGATGACTTAGGCAAAATTAGTTTAGAATACTTCTCTCTTAAGTTTTTCATAGTTTCTTAGTAGACTTGAAGGATTTTGGAGATTCAATTCGGAGATTTTTCAAGTGGGTTACTGATTTTCTTCGATTTCGATCATTGTAAAGGCTAAATTACTCTTACCCAGTTGATGGCTAATCGATTTGGTGATCATTTTTACTCTTCTATGATGTTTGGCTAAAACTCCAATTTTTGGGGTGTGATCATGTGATTATGGGTTAAATTAGTTTATGGGTATTGTTAATTACTAGCTTAAATGCTAAATTAAAGTGAGTTTAATCATTAATTGTGGTTTCATTTATGAACTATAGTTGCAAATGCAGTTATATTTTTGTGTTCTTGGCTTGCTTGAGAGAGAGGTTTTAGAACTAAGATTATTTATTAATGATTTGTAGGTATTGGGTTGAATTGGCTTCAGCTCGAGAGAGTGAATCATAAACCCAATCCTACCCATCTAGCTTGAAATATTGGATGAATTAAGGTGTTGGTTGTTCTTCATTGTCATGTTTGTTGATGTTCGTAAGAAATCACCTGATTCGGGATAGTTGTTCGAGAGAAAGCTATCTCCCTTATAGTCTAGCCTACTCACTAATTTTTAGTTGTTTACTAGTTGTTTCAATTACCCATATATCAAAATTTGCCTATAATCGATCACATCCCGAGAATTTCTCTCCTTATTGTCATTTTGAATTGTTTGTGACTGCTTTGTAGTTGATAATTGCAAACCAGACCCCCTCCCCCCCCCCCCGTCTGAAATTTGTGTCAACCCTTTTTAATTTAATTAATGTCTTTTTCGATAATTTTTATTTCTATAGCTGATTAGATCATACTCATACTTCTTGATTGAATTCGAACACGTACAACTCTCTGTGGGATTCAACCCCAACTTTTTATTCGGTTTTATACTGACTAACAATCGTTGCACTTAGAATTGGATGAAGTGTCCTTGAAACGTTAATCAATATCCCCCGAACTATCATAAATGGTATGTATATATCATTCGTTATACTTGTGGTATGTATATACCCTTGCCGTTAATTGTTTAGGTTGTGTATACCCTTAACCCAAAGGCTGGGACACATGACATCATGCTAGGGTTTTATCCAATTTTAATTTATTTACCCAAAATTTTAAAAAAATCCATCCAACTATCCATTCCTAAAATACAATAAGGACCCGAATTAAAAATATGTTCCCAAAATCACCAGATAGCAGCCTCCAAATTCGTCAATATGCCAGGTTTGAGATGATTATTCTACTGTGTGATCCAACTAAGGATTTTAACCTCAAATGCATTGTTCTCCACCCTTCAAAACATCTTGTTCTCCATCTCTAATCTATCATTATTCTCCGTTGTTGCAATTTTGTGGAAATTGCTTTTGTTCTCCAGTATTGCAATTTGTGGGACATACAATTTCTTATTGCCTCAATTTCTTATGAATCGTTCTCCACCCTCTACTCTATGTTTTCCAAAAGAAAAATTGAATTAGTGGAATCGTTCATCAATCACTTTTGATAGCCGCCGACAGAGCTCTGACATGTTGACGATGCCAATGCAAAAATAGGTGTCACCCCATCGCTAGCCTAACTCGTCCAAAAGACCCAAAAGACACAGAAGAACACCAGTAAATTGTATCTGAAGGCAATGCCACCCTTGATGGTTCTCAGTCACGACATCACCGCCACATCATGCCACCAAAATGATAATTGACAATGCAATTATGTGGGAAATCATCTCAGCGACACTATATGTTAAAAGCCTCAATTGGATCACAACAAGGCTCAACGAATTTGGAAATTAGGATTTGATGTTTAAGTTGGGTTTGGTCTTTAATTCGGGTCTTAATTGGATCTTAGAAATGAATAGTTGAGTGGGTATTTTAGGTAAATAAATTAAAATAGGATGAATGCCTAGGATAATGCCACATGTCCCTCCGTTTTGGTTGAGGGTATACACAACCTAAAAAATTGAGTATATACATACGTAAAGTATAACGAAGGGTATACACATACCATTTATGATAGTCTGGGGTATATTTGTGCTTTTTCCCCTTTTTTTTAAGTAGGGCCAAAATATTTCAAGTTCAAATTTGCAGAAGAATATTTTTCTTACTTATATATATTTATTACTACTCATTTCCATTTTTTGTCATCACAATTGCTCCTCACGCTATTATAAATTGCCTAGCTTGTTTTCCTTTCTTAAAAAAAAAATATTATGAAAAAATGACTTATACAAATTTATTCATTTTGTAATCTTTATTAGCCTAAGTTTGACGGTTATTGTTTTAGTAATTCTTTAAAGGATCCTTAACTCTTCCCTTTAGGATAATCAAAATCTCTTACCTAGAATTACATAAGTTAAGTATACCAATAGGAGTTACTTAAGCATTATTTAGATGTCCTAATTCATTATTTTTGAAATAATTAGGCGATTTTTAGATCCTTTTAAAACTAAAGGTAGATGAATAATATGATTTGGGGTGGGACACCAATGACTAGACCTATTTTATATTCTTTAAATCCTCCTTTATTAAAATTATATTTGTCATTATTGTTATCTTTCAAATCAAATATAGTTAAAATATTTCAATTTCTTAACATGTTATTTCAAGATTTTAGATATGCCAACAGGTTTTAAATACAAGGTACATACATATATATGTTATGCACATAAAGGTATAAATTCTATATTTTTATATTTAGTTTTCTCTACACATGATCTATTATTTTGTTATACTTTATATTATTTTTCTCATATCTACTATCCCTTTTACGATTTTTTTTTTAACAATTTATAAATCCCTACACTTTAATATGCATATTATTTTACTACATATAATCTATTGTCAATTTCCCCCCTACATGTAAATAAAAATAATAAATATTCATACATTTTTAAACAGCCTATATATACATACTATATTTCATAATAAATATATTTAAGATCACAAACTTTATATGATATTTTAACATTTAGTATCATTACTATTTTTTTATTTTTTTCTAGAAAACTCTATTTTATGTATTTTCATTCAAAAATATATATATTACACATACTACTATGTATTTACGCCCAATTATTATCTCATTTTATTTTATTTTCCCTTGCGTCTTAATTCTATATATAAATAAAACGATAAATTTTCATATCCTTTAAACTCAACATTTATATATTTTGGATAAATTTATATAAGACACATCTATATTTTCCAACATATAAAATTATCGTACATTTTAAGTGCATTTATTTATTTACTTATTTATTTTACTGTAGGATAAATATACTACTATTTTATAGACGTATATATGGCTTACTTTGTATTTTACTCTTTTTCCTAACCTGACGAAATTTACTTAACATTGATTCTAAAGAAAATAAATGAATAAATTTTCCTAATTATTTTTCCTAAATTGAGTTTAAGGACTACATTCGGATAGGCTCTGAGGGATGCTTAATAACTTCCCCTCGAGTAACCAAAACTCTTACTCAGAATCTCACTGGTTTCACAAATTAAACAGAGTTTACATTTACATATTTAAGAAATGTTTTTCCTAATATTTTTCCTTAAAATTAGGTGGCAACTCTAAAACAAATAATATTTCCAAAAATTAGAGTGGTTATTAGATTAGGTGGCAGCCATATTATGTTGTGAACTGTTTCAGCTAGTTCAAAATAGGGTGCGACAACCTCATGGTAATTAGATCAAATTCATGCATGAACAACAACAAAAATAAGAATAACACAATACCCATTACGTTAAATCAACACCCAACCCCCTTAGAGCACCCCTAGATCTTAGGGTTTTAGCCACCCATCACAAAAAGTAAAAGAAATTATACCTTCCATGAAAGCAACATAAGTAACTTGAAATCAAGCTATTAAGAGTAAACCACTTCGCATTGAGCTTCAATTTATCAATTTCAAATTCTAAAAAATGTGAAACCCAAAAAGCTAGAAAATTGTTCTTAAGAGGTAAAGTGTTCTTCATAACTCTCTCAAACTCACTTTCTGATATGCTTTTTTTTATTATCTAAATTCACATCCCAAATCCACCTCTTAAAAATTATATCCTTTGAGCTATTTATACTTCCTCAAAATTTTGCACAAAATGTAACAAACTCGATGACATTAGTCGGGCTCAACAAACTCTCTCAGTGAATCGTCCTTCTCTCCTCATGTCACTGTGTGATACTCTACACTTCAGGTGTTTGAACCTCAGTAGGAAAACTCGATTGAGTTAGCCTTTCACATTCGGTGAATTATCAAATACCACCCGTGTTTACCTTTCGAGCATTGAATCTCTGCACTGGACACTGTCACTTTGGCAATGTGCATCAGGATCGTTGTTCTCATTTGGCGCATTGTCTTCTCTACTGGAGTCCAGCGACCTTCTCTGACTTGCACAAGTGATATGCACTTTCAACTTGGGTGAGGTCGTGCTACGTTGGCAATTCGCCCTTTGTGGTAGGTGATCAACAATGTTTACTTTGCATTTTTTTTTTTGTATTTTTTTGGCCATTCTTTAAACTTCAATCCTTTCCTTGTCCAATTGCCTTCATAGCTGAAAATCATTAATATTGCATTAGAATAGAACAAAGTTAGGCATTGAGGACAATGAGTTAACTAGACCTTAAATGAGTGCAAATCTATCACTCATCATGGAGGAGTTGACTGGAATGATGATAGAGCTTAGTGTTACACCTTAGTATAGGTAGGCTATAGGCCTAGGAGTGTAATGTTGAGATAACAAGTACTATTCAAGTCTGTCACCTAATGAATTTTGTCTTATTTGATCAGAGTATACTTATTCATACTTACTTATCTGTAAAATTTTCTTGGGATTTGACTTGAATTGTGATATCCTAGATGCCCCTTTAAATATTTCTACGTCATTTAGAGAGTCTGTGGTAGAAACCCATGTGCATTGTGCTTGCTTTGTGATGTTTATGGGTCATCAAACTTGTGTTGATTTTGTCAATTTGGATACGCTAGACTTTATGTGATCTTAGGTATGACTTGGCTATCTCTTAATCATGTTGTAATGAGTTGTAATGCTAAAACAATAACTCTAGAAATCCCTGTAGAGATAGAATAGTGTGGGAAGGTATGAACAAGCCTAGGACACCAAAGATCGTATCTTTTATTAGGTCTAGAAGGCTAGTGGGGATAGATTGTTTGGCGTACTTGGCTCACCTTCAGAATGTTAGTGTGGAGTCCCCTTTTTTTTTCAATCTAGTAGTTTTAGACTTTTAGGAGGGATTTCCTAAGGAGAAGGAGAAGGAGAAGGAGAAAGAGAAGGAGAAGGATAAGGAGAAGGAGAAGGATAAGTAGAAGGAGAAGCAGAAGGAGAAGCAGAAGAAAGAGGAGGAGGAGAAGGAGAAGGAGAAGGAGGAGGAGGAGGAGGAGGAGGAGGAGGAGGAAAAGGAGAAGGAGAAGGAGAAGGAGAAGGAGAAGGAGAAGAAAAAGAAGAAGAAGAAGAGAATCAATGTAGCTTAAATTACTCTAATATTCCAAGCTCCGTGAGGGCTTTGTATCCAAGGTATGATATCTTATTTATCCATGGAGACCCTAGAAATCTCCTAATTGTGAAAATGAAACCCCAATTGAAGTTAGGGTTCCTTCCAATATTGTGGGTTAAGTTGAGTATGAATCCAATTGAGTAGATATTGCTTGTTTATGATTGAATCAGTATTGAATTATGTTATTATGATGATATTATATGTTTTCCATGGCTAACCCTAGTGTAATTGATGAAATTGAAGTAATGTGGGTTTATGCCTTGTGAAGGGAAATTGAGGATGTATAGATGATCTTCTAGAATTGATGATATGAGTAGTAATTGTTCAAGAATAGAAGCATGTAGACATAATTGAATTAGATTATAGTATATATGATGGATCATGACTAGTAAAGCTTGAAGTTGAACCTTTATGATCATTTATGACTAGAATCACTTAATAATGAAGCATGTGATTAGAATGCCTTGAAATCTAGGTATGCCTTGAAATCTAGGTATGAATGTGATTGTAAGAAGTAAAGCTTTGAGAGTAAGGCTTGTAGTCATGAATGTTGATCACTAGGGTTTTGAGAGTAAATTCAATATGATGAATTATGTATGTCAAGGCCCTAAGAGTGAAGCTTATATGATAATGGTAGATTATTAGATAGAATGGTTGTGGAAGGACTTTACCCACCTAATCTACCTCATGAATGTTTGAATTTATGAAGTTATAGAAACACTTGAGTTATGATGATATCCATGTCTAAATTATAAATCTAGATATGATGATTAATGGAAAGTTTAGAAACCTCAAGGTGGCAAAGCATGAGATTTATGCATGTTTTATGAAATCTATATATAATCTTAAGAAGACTTTGAGAGTAAAGTGTCTATGATTATGATATGTTGTTGTGTTGTGAAAGGTCATTCTCACACACACACACTTATGCATGAATATGATATGATATAAAAGGTTCTCTCACATAGAATGATTCTAGGTTGAAAGCCTTTCTCACCTAAAATTAATCTAAGTCCAAGGAATATGAAATGTGATGAGTCTTGTGGTGATTCATCCAAAGACCTTCATATGAGAGGGATGTGAGGTGACTTATGTTATCCTTAAATATATAATCATAAGGAGATTACTCATGACATGATATGAGAATTGTGTGGTGACTACCCATAATATATAACTTCTATCGTAAGGCAAGAGGTGAACACCCGAATGCCTATGATCCTCATGTAATGATGAGGAGGCAAATACCTATATCATATAATGGTGGGGCATGGAGGCGAATACCTATGTTTTCCAAAAATAGTTATGGAGGCGAATACCTATGACTATACATGTAAAGTAAGAGGTAATTATCCATTTGGTCTTTATGATAGACATAGAGAGGTAAATACCCATTGGCCCTTATGATAGACATAGAGAGGTGAGTTCCCATGTCTTAAGAATAAGTAAAGAGTAATATGATCTATGAAGTATGAGCATGACTAATTTGGATTGTATCTTGAAAGGCTCTTCCAATACATACATGACTAGAGGTGATTTCCCTTGTCTATGAGAAATAAGTTAACTATGAGAATAAAAGATGATAAATATAAATGAGAGCCTAAAGTGTCTAGCTTATCATGGATGGGATTATGGGGTCTTATTCATGCATTGCACAAACTTGCCTTGAGGTGACTCATGAAGTGCTTCTCTTATATGTTGTATGCTTAGCTTAGATTGTTTCTATAGTTGCCTTCCTTGATATTTTTTACAAAAATGTTAAGGTTCCCTTGCCTATGAGAATTATGGTAAGGATGAGATCCTAAGAGGGTAAGTATGATTATGATGGCCTAAAAGTGGTACTTAGTGTGGATGGGATTATGGGGTCTCATTCATGCATTGCACAAGTATGCTTCGAAGTTACGTGAGAAGTAGTTCTCTTATGTTGTGAAGATCTAAGGATTTACCATGCTTATGAACATGATGTATCTCTTATGTCATAGATTATGCCTTATGTGGACTAATGATTATATTATGCTTATGTTGGAGATTATTCTTATGACTATGTTATTGTTTCTTATGTTTGTGGCATATATCTTATGATTGAGTAAATCTTATGCTATGCTCTTATGATGTTATGATAGCTATCATATTTAGTACTTTTTTACCAACGCATACTCTTGCCTACATTCTCATCAAATGTAGGGTTCGGCGATTTTGAGTTTCATTCTTGTGGCTAGGTTTCTAGAAGAGAAATGAGTAGAAGACTTGGTGAGTCCTTATAGCATCAAGAATTTGATCACCTTTCCTTTATGTATTTCTTTTATGTTTTGAGAATATTGTATGGGTTGTGTCCCAAGAGTTATTCAAAGATGTTTAGATGGTTTGAGACAAGTGTAATAAGACTTCCGCTTTGATTTTATAAAGACTTTGATTGTATGATAAATGTTTTTAAAATTTCTGTACTTTTCTATTATCTTATGTTATGATATGCTAAGTGGATTACATTGAGTCCTTTGGGGTTCTATGTGCCATGTTACATCTAGGGTGTACCCCTGGGTCATGACACACATACATGTTGGCGCCATTATTTCTATTGAGATGCTGATGAGGGTGAGATAGGTACAGTCATCGCTCCTTTTTCTATTTCTGATCAAGCATCTATGTGAGAGGGAATGAATCATTTTTCGGGCTACTACAAATGTGAGAATCACACCTACCTCATCCAATGATATATAAAGGACCGAGGCACAGTGTTTGAGGTGTGGCTCGGAGAAAGCCACCACCACCATATTCCATTCCATTGGTCAACCCTGCCACCCTGCGATCTAAGACCAATACACCTACTCTTTCTGTGGAGCAGGCAAGTATTTCTGCAACCTCCTCTTTTGTTGGATCTTCTGTTGTTGTGTCTGTACAACCTGTTGCCCCTACTACTGCTGTGAGGCCTCCCTCTCTCCTATTTTGTGTCCCCTGCCCCCCGACCCAGAAGCTTATTTATTAGATGGACAGCCTTTCCCGGTCAATAGATGTGAGAGTTGTCTGGGTTGAGAAGGACTTACCCAAGCTCATTGACCATGCCATCACGAAGGCCTTGGCGCTTGTGATAGAGAGAGTGGGCAAGTGTGAGGGGACGATTGTGAGCCATACTGCAATGATGGATAACCTGACACTAAGTATTGAGGCTCGGGAGAAGGTCGAGGGTACTTCTATTGCCGTTGAGGGCTGAGGTAACTATAATCTACAGGCATCTCCTTGCTTTGGGTAAGTATCCCCTGAGATGCCTAATGTTGTGCCTACCTCCATTAAACCTGATGTTTCTGTGGATGTTGATATTAATGATGATGATGAGAGTGAGAGGGCTTATGAGGAGTTGGTAGAGGAGACTAACGAGGAGGAGCTTAAGGTTGAGGATCACATGATTGTTGATACTCTGACCGAGCTGCATGAGATTATGAGGTCATTCTCAGACTCCAGTGGAGAGATCTCTTTGAGAGACTTAAGAGGTTTGGTCTAGCGGAGTCACTCATAACTCTACCACACATCTGTTTTCTGAGACGGGCACTGATGGCATAGTTGTAGCTCCCACGCCACTTCCAGTGATCCTTTTGCTGGGCATCGATGCCCCTCTTGATATTGCATCTCCCGAGACTCCAATTGAGAGTACTCCACATGCATAGCCTATCAGGGGGATCCTTTCTTTCAGCCTCCAGGTACTTTGTTTTATTTTGCATTAGGGAAATTGCATTCTATTTTTGGTTGGGTGAGGACCTTCGTGCCAATATTCCCCTTTTTCTTATATTTTGTTATTTCATATTTTGAACTGCAAGCGAGCCACAATGTGATAGCTAGACACTGAGTGAGAAACTCATATTGAGAAAGCTTTTCATCAGATAGTCTTCAATTCTTTTTGTAGGCCAGCCATCTCTTTCCTAAAAAGTCCACACCATCTTTTCCATCCAAATAGCGAGTGATCACTCAACAATGAATACAAACTTAAAGAAGCCGGGAATGAGTACCTATCCCTTACATGAATCAAACCCATGTCTTCGACATAAAAGATGTATTTTTTTAGAATTATTTCAATTGAATTTATTTCTATTCGAGTGAAATTGTTACTTTTAGAAAATCTTGCTTCAAATCAATGAAATAAGGTCTATTTTTCCACGTAGTTCGTTGGTCAAACTAATGATTGTAATGATTTTTACTTATAGTAGTTGTTTATACTAGAGTGTTATTTTGGTAATTATGTTTCTTTACTTCTATATCATCCTCCCTTGATATTGCAGCCCACTAGGGTCAGACAATTAGGATTCTCAGTTTCATGGCTAGTGGTTGATTTCAAGATTCCCAAGCTTTAGTGAGTCCTCATGCTTAGTGGATGGATTTTCATTGTTTCTAGTTTCCTTATGAGAGCTAAGTGGTTATGGGGTCCTTCGGGGTTCTATAAGTCATGTTACATCTAGGGGTACCCCTAGGTTATGATAACCCCATTTGTGGGCATTTTTCCTTTACGAACATCTCACAAGAATCAATTAGTTTGAGGTCTTTCCCTTTCCCTTTATTGGGTGAAGCAACTAGATGGTTGGACAAACTACCAAATGATTCTATCACTTTGTAGGAGGAACTAACTGAAGCGACCCTTGAGTGATTTTCCTTCCCTAAAAAATGGTAAAGTTGGGAGATAGCATCCAAAACTTCAAAAGAGTGGGAGGTGAACCTCCTCACGAGACCTAGTTGTAGTTTCAAAAGTTTTTGCTACAATGTCAAATACATGGTGTTCCAAATAATTTTTTGCTGCAATACTTTTATTATAGCCTTGACTCGATCAATAAAGGGTTGGTTGATCAACTTATCCAATGTGAGCTGATGCAAAAATAGTTTGATGTAGCAACAAAGTTGCTTGAATATATGACAAAGATAAACAGAGCATGGCATACTAGAGAGGGTCAAGTGACTTCTCTACAATTGAGTATGAGAATGGAACAAATGTAGAAGAACCATGAGGGTGATTAAAACATGGCCAAGATGATGACTCAACTCAGTTTGTTATTCAAATATGATATCATGGGAGGTTGATTTAAAACAGTAAATAGAGTCAGAAAAAGAAGTATATAGTTCCTGGAGGATGTCAAATTTGAGGCATTGTACGATGAAGAAATAAATAACATGGAGAAACAAATGGGGGGGGGGGTTCTCATATGAACTAACCTAGATCGGGTGGAAACCAAGTTTGGATTAAGGAAAGAGATAATTGTAGGAAAAACTGGAGAGATTGAGGTGGTAACTAAAGATATCGTAAAGCTGAAAGAGATACATATATTCCATTTCATGATTTTCTCAAACCAAAAGAGCAAGATGAACACGGGGGAAAATGAACTGATGATATTTTAACAAGGTTGAAGGGTCCATTCTATGAAAATCAATCAAATGGAGACTCATATGTACCAAATCTCTGCCCATCTAAATTAAAGGAAAAAGGGAACATTGCCATGACACTATTCTAAACCCCAAAAATGAGTGTTTATGAGTAAGAACTATATCATCCCACGATGTTAAATAAGACGCTTCTTGGGAGGCAACCCAAGTTTATTTTATTATTTTCATTAATGTGTGTTGTGAGTGCAGGATGAAAGTGAATAAAAAGGTTGAAAAAGATGCAATGGGTGATGCAATTACCCCATTCAGTGATCCTCCGAAGTGGTTATGTGGATATCCTCATGTTCGCCATTTGGGACAAGAATTTTAAAAGTGACAGTGTCAACTTCGGCGTATAGGGACCATTTTGGTGATCTACCAAATGACACTAGGTGAACTACATCAGGTCCGTCGAGTTGAACTTTAGGTTTGGTATTTGTTTAGGCATCATGAGTGAGCTTAATCTCCTTTGTAAATTCACCAAACACGTTCGGCGACATTAGTCGTAGACCACCGAACGTGCCTGACATAAAAAGGCCAACAGTCATTTCAAATTTTAAAAGACGCCCTTTGATCTTTTTGTTCATTTTCACTTCCTAAACTCTTAAATCTTTGCTTAAATACTACTGTGTGCTAAACTCTTAAATCTTTGCTTAAATACTACTGTGTGCTCATTTTGATTTTATTTACTTGCTTGGAGTGTCTTAGCGTCCAAGATTATTTCCCCAAACCCTTCCTTCCTTGTTGTCGCTGCCTTGTATTTGTCTGAGGTTGGTTCTTTGACATTATCTTTGTTGGTTTTGCTTAAATCTGATGCATATTGATTGGGTTAGTTGTTATTGTTGGTGTTGTACTGACTAATTCATGTGGATTGTTTAGACTTAACCAATTGAATGATACCCATGAGCTAGGATAATTGATTATGTGCCTTAAATTGCTAAAATTCATTGTGAAGATTAAAATTTGAAATTGAGTTGTTAAATTTATTGGGTTTTGCTTGAATTTAGATTGGGTGAAGTCTGATTAGCTTAGTTTTGTTCTTTCAACCTGTATTTGCCAAATGTTAGATAGAGTGATGTCTTTCTTAAGATCAAATCATTCATTTGTCAATGCTTTGTTAATAATTAGGGAAGTCTGAGTACCGTGGGATAGGTTAGCATATGGGTGACTTGTGAAATTGTTTGGGTGTTGGGTATGTTAAATTTTTTTGCTTGATTTTTTAATATAGGCATTGGGGTGAAATTACCAATTCGGCTAGCTTGTCTTAGCTCGCCAAGGTGATTAGGCGATTCACCGAGTAAGCCTAATCTCCTTTTGATTTTGAACTTGTGACTTGGGTCCTGTCACGTTTAGTGGGCATTCTTAGCTCGGTGGATCACCGAGTAAGAGCTGGCATCACCCATTGTACTTGACCTTGAACTGATTGCAATTTAACTTTCGGCGGGCTTGTCTTAGTTCACTGAAACCAACTAGGCGGATCGCCGAGTTGGAGTTGGCACTGCTTATCATGCCTGAGTGAAATTTATTTTTGTCTAATAGACTTCGGCGAGCTTAACTGAGCTCACCCAACCTGTTAGTAGAATCACTTTTCCATTCGGTGAGCCTAAGAACATTGTTTTAAATGTGATTTTGGTGAGCTTCTTTACAACTAACCTTAACCCTATCTTTATTTTGAAATGTTGTTCCTTAAATAAAATATGGGAAAAAACAAAGGTAAATGAGTGGTTTCATCTGAGTCTGAACATGATTCTCCTCCTCCGCCACCTCTTAAAAGGAATAAGGGGTAGTAATACATGATCCCTTTAAGAAATAGTAGGTCACTCCGTGCACCTCTATGTGTGTGGTAGAAAATCAAAAGAAAGTTGTGGAGGTTTCAAAATCTCCGGCACCTAAGAAGGTTGTGGAAAAGAACAGGACGGATATCCGCTCAAAGATTCCTCAAGACCCCACCCCAAATGTGAGTACCTTATGAGTGCTCCTGGTCATAGCTCCAAGAGACCTAAATAGGCTCAAAACAGTGAGGAGTGGACTATACTTGAGGAATGTAGTTGTCTAGAGATGGAGTCATAAGACATTACCTAGCCAGATGGGACACGATCAAGTTCCATGGGTTTGAGCAATTCAGAAGAGCTCGACCCCTATATGTCCCGTTGTGGGTTCATGAGTTCTATGCCACCTATGAAAAAGCTTTGCCTAAGAAGAGTAAGGGCGTTATTTTGAAACCCCTCGAATAATTAGAAGTGCGAGGGAAAAGGAACAATGTCATGCGGGTGCTATTACTGATATTTTGGGAACGAAAGGAAACAGGGTAGAAATGTACAAGGCGCGGATGAAGTATAACTTGGATGCTCTGAAGGGATGGTTGGCACCCTTAATCTCCGACAATACTCCCCCACGGATGGTAGATGGGGCAAGGATTGAAAATAAGGACATCAATATCGCCGCTTAGTTTTGGTTTGGGTTTATTAGTAACAATCCCATGTCGTCTCAAAACAACTTTATCCTCTGGCTCCCAAAGGTTGTATTCGTTGGAAATATCATATATCGGGAAAAGATCCATGATGGTGCAATCATAGAGGAGAAGATGCTCATACGATCACGATAGGAGCAAACTTCCTTTCCTTTCCCTCTTTTGATCAAACAGTTGTGTGAGTCGCTGGAGTTCCATTCCGGGGGAGATTTGATGTCAAGGTAACCCAGCCTTGTCCACCGACATTAAAAGGATACATGCTGGCTATATGATGGAAAATATGGCAAGAATAAAGTCGCCACCACCGGACACCACACCAGTAGATGATCCCACTACTCTTGAGTTAAACTCTACTCAGCCCAATTATTCTTTAGAGCCTTCAGATGTCACTCCGCCCTCGTCTTTGCCTTCTAGTTTTTCTGGACCTTCCACCTCACCGACACCACTTTTCACATCCCGGTCTCTTATGACTCAGGCCCTAATTTATCATATGAGAAACCTTTCCCATTCTGTGGATGTGTCGGCATCTCTCATTGAGAAAGAGGTGCCCAAGATGATTATTAGGGCCATTGAGTATGATATGTGTCATGTGAGATTCGAAATGGTTAGCCATAGGGCTACTTTAGTTTCGTATTAGGAGAGGTTGGAAAACTTCATAGCTAGAGTTAAGGAGAGAGAGAAGTGTAGGGTAGTTCTACCAACTTAACTAAGTTGAGGAGTGATATAAATGCATTTTGGGTGGATGTGTACCAGCTAAAGTCCACTAATATTTTGATCTTGCGGGATGAGGCCCCCTTGCCCAAGACGCCTGAGGTTGTACCTCCTACTGAGATGAGATCTAATACACCTTCGGGGTTAGATTAGAAGCTAGTTGATGATGAGGCTGAGGATGATGCTGCAGAGGAGAGTGATCATGAGTCCACAAATTGGACTCATTTAGGGCTTTATTTTAATAGAAATAGTGTCCTCAAATGCTTATATTTTCTCAATATCTGATGAGAACCTTTAAGTTTCAGGTATTTGAAGTTTGAAGGAATGCATGGACACTACTTCGCCAAGTTGGAAGTGGGTCTTCTCTATTCTTCTTCCTTTGCTTAAATCAAGGTTTAATTTCTTATACCCATTTGATTTCACTATCATTTTATGTGTATTTTGTTATTTATTGATGTGTGGCTAAAAACCCCCATTCTTGGGGTGTGATTTAGCAATTAAGTGTTGATATTATTGTTGGGTCTTGCTTGCTGATATGTTAGATGTATTTTAATGGTGATTTCACCTAGTGGTTGTGGTTTAATTTAATGGGTTTGTAGTTACAAATACAAATCCACCCATGTGTTTTCGGCTTGCCCGAGAGGGAGGTCGCAAAATCAAGACCACTAGACTGATGGCCTAAGGAGTGGGTCGACATGAGGTTCAGCCTGAGAGGGTGAGCCCTAGTCCCATATCGTATCACTCAGCTCGAGAGAGTGAGTGGGGTAAGGCGTAGGCTGGTCTTCATGCGGCAAATGGGTGTCCGAGAGGAACGCATTTGAAACGGGGTAAGTTGCCCGAGAGGGAACTTATTTCCATCTAAAGCTTAGCCTAGTCACTATTATGTTGCAAATTTCCTATCGAAAACATGTACCCAATTATTTATCTCTACTTGTGTTGCGGTCACACCCCAAGAACTCTTCCCCATACTTGATTTTCTTGTTATTTTCGTTGTTTTTGCTATACTTGTGACAAAAACCCCAAATTGATATTTGACACTTTTGTGTCCCCCTCTAATTTACAATATTTTTAATTGTTAATGTCTTTAGCTATGACTAGTTAGAACTATATTTTATTTTTCTATTAATTCTCAAAACTGTTCCCTTGGGATATGACCCCAACCCTTGGTTGGGTTACTGTATTATTGCACAATTCGTAGACACATGTACTGGAAGTTGTGTCATTGATTATGAATTCCGAAACATCAAGTGAAGATGACGAGTTTTGGAAAGATGATGAGCAAGTTATTGTTGAGGCCCTAGTGGAGCTGCAGGACATAGAGGAGTTGATAGTGCATGAGTAACACCCCGGATTCGAAAGAGGATAAAAAGTCAACATTCAAAAAGTTGCAGGTGCCAGCAACAGAGGCCAACCATGGCCCGTGGGTAGGACCACGGACCGTGGGTATGGTCCGTGGACTAGTCACCCCAGAATCGTCAGAAAGCCCAAGACCAGGACTTGAACAACGGACCGTCGGTCAGACCACGGTCCGTTGTTGGTGTCCCGTAGTCCACTGGCCCAGAACTCACCTATTGACCACAAACGACGGTCGTGCAGGATGGCCCGTCGTCCTGACCACGGTCTGTTGTCAGTGGTTCTTGGATGGTGGTTCAACAGTTAAGTGCAGGGGTAGTTGGGTCTTTTCCTTATTATTTTATTCATATACTACATCGGTTTACCCTTCACTAAGACCCTTATATAAATTTTTTCAACCCCCAAATTAGCCCATTCATTTCATTCTCTCCAAATTCAACAAAAAGAAGAACTCTCCAATATTTCTCTCTCTAGGAAGCTTGAAGAAGAAGGATTCAACCTAGGGTTTCAAATAATGTCTCAATTCCTCCATTGAAGCATTTGGCTTCAAGGTATGATAGTTTTCATCCATGGATTTCTTCCATTCATGAACTTCCCAAATTCCTCTATTTTAAAAGTTAGAAATCCCCAATTGAGTTAGGGTTTTCTTCAATTGTCATGGGTTCTTTTGATTATTGATTTAAATTATTGAATTATGATCTCTTATGCATGAATGGATGAAATACTATGATTTTATGATGATTTCCCCCATGAACCCATGTAATCCCCATGTTTTCAAAGTATGATCATATGATGTGGGATTTTGATTATAAAGGAAGAGTTTTATGAAATTAAGAATGTATTGATAGATTTACATGAATTTATGATGAAATCCATAGCTAACCCATGATTTCTAAAGGTTGATGATTGAAAGTGAGTTTTGAACTTGGAAAGGTAAATTATGGAATTATGCATTTTCTTATGAAATATGTGCAAATATTTTAAGGATGCTTTGAGAGAAAAGTATCAATGATGATGTTGTTGTTGTGTTATTGAAAGGATTTTCTCATAAACACATGAAAGCATGACGTGAAATGTTTTCTCACATAATAAAGGATTCTAAGGTTGAAAGGTCTTCTCACCTAATTGAATCAAAGATTAAGAGCTATCCTAATGAAACCTAGCTTGGATTGGTTATGAGTGATACCTTTCCATGGATAATGACTTAGCTTGGATTTGCAAAATGATGTTCCCTTCCATGGATAATAAGAACAAGTAAGAAATGACTATTCCGTGGGATTTATGCTTAGCACCGAGTGGATATTGAGATGAAAGTTCTCCCGTTAGTAGAGGCCTGGTTTCTAGAAGTCATCTCCTTATCCTTTACCTATGTGCCCCCATAGGATGATTTTCTATATAGACATTAGCTAGTTGATCCATCTAAGCTAGAAGCTATGGTCCTTACCTTGGCAAGTAGGACAACCCTTTTCGGTGTGGGAGACACCGAGGATCATGTTATAGCTCACATGGTCTCTAAGTCGGTTAAGTATAATCCCCCACATTAATAATGAACTAAGATTACTTCAGTAATTATGTCATGTGTTATAAAACTTTACTGATGTTAACTTGCATTGACCATGGTTTTATGACCTATGTTTTCTAACCCTTTTTTATATCATGTTTTAGCTTGGTCAATTGCATGCCATGAAATATCCTCTTTTAGCATGATTTAAATGTTTTATGCATAGCTATCATACTTGGTACATTGTTTTGTACTAACGCATACTCTTTTCTATATTTCCCCAAATGTAGGGTCTGACAGTCAGGTTTCTCAGTTTCGTGGCTAGTTGTTGATTTTGAGGTTCCCGAGCTTTGCTGAGTCCTCATGCTTCAAGGACAAATTTTCATTGTTTCAGTTTACTTCTTGTATTGCAGTTTTGGACATGATGTATGGGCTAGGCCCAATTTCATTAGACAAGTGTTTTAGACTTCCGCTTTTCTTTTATAAAAAACTATTAGACTTGGACTATTGTTTTACTTCTTTTGTTATATTTCTTATGTTATGAATGTTAAGTGGCTTGTATGGGGTACTATATTTCATGTTACATCTAGGGGGTACACATGGGTCGTGACAAACTTGGTATCAGAGTCACGTTTAGAATGGTCTTAGAATGTCTCATAAGCCATGTAAAGTAGAGTCTTGTTCTTGAGTGTGAAGCGCGCCACATTTATGAATTAGAGGCTACAAGATAATTAGGAAACTCCACTTCTTTCATTACTCTAAAGTCATGCAATAGAGTTTAACTCTATAAGGTCTCTCTCCTAATCCTTATTTGATGCTCTACAAGATATGGCTACTAGAAGAGCTTATGCTAGAAGGAATGTGAGGGAGAATGTGGAACAAGAAGCTCCTCCTCAATCTCCTCAAGTTTTTGTCGATCCTTTGGCAAGTGACTAATGTGAAGTTTAGGGCTAATTTTCAAGTGTTGGCTCAAGCCATGACAGCCCAGGTCAATAGGGAGGTTGCGGTTCCCGTGAACCCAAATGTGAGTGCGGCGGTATCTAGAGTGAGGGACTTCACTAGGATGAATCCTCCAGAGTTTCATGGTTCTAAGGTTGAGGAAGATCGTCAAGAGTTCATTGATTAGGTCGACAAGGTCTTGATGGTCATGGGAGTTACGCCGGTGGAAAAGGCGGAGTTGGACGTTTATCAACTTAAAGGTGCGACTCAAATTTGGTTCAACCAATGGAAAGAAGGGAGACCAGAAGATGCGGGTCCTCTTGATTAGGAGAATTTTAAGCCGCTATTCTTGATAGGTTTTTTCCCCTTTAGATGAAGGAAGCTAAGGTGCTTAAGTTCATTAAACTTCGTCAAGAAAGTATGAGTGTGAGGGAATATGCTCTAAAGTTCACACAATTGTCTAAATATGCTCTAACAATGGTTTCCAATTCGAGGGCAAGGATGAGTAAGTTCATTTTGAGTGTATCCGAAATAGTGGTTAAAGAGTGTCATACCGCCATGCTAATTAATGAAATGGACATCTCTCTTCTCATGGTTCATGCACAACAGATTGAAGAGGAGAGACTTAAGGAAAAGACTAAGGAGTCAAAGAGGGCTAAAACAGTGATGGTAATTTCTCTCATGCAAGGTTCGATGGACATGGTCTTCCTAGATTTCGACAAACGTTTTCCGGTCAAAGTTCCTCCAATGATCCTCTTAAGTTCAATAAAGATAGGGTGTCTAACCCTAAGCCTCATGGAGGGAATGGTAGTGGATCTTCATTGCCCATGTCTACTTGTACTAGGTGCGGGAAGAAACATGAGGGTAAGTGCCTAGCCGGCACGAATGTTTGTTTTTGTTGTGGTAAAAGTGATCATAAAATTAGGGATTGCCCGATGCTCATGGTTAAAGGAAGAGAGGGCAAGCAAGCTCCTCCTAGTGGTTTGGGTCCCAATGCTCATAAGAAAAAATAATTCTATGCACTTCATACTTGTGGTGAACAACAGGGTTCTCCAAATATGGTTACCAGTATGTTGAAAGTTTTCCAACTTAATGTTTATGCTTTACTTGATCCCGGTGCTACCTTGTCTTTTCTGACGCCATTGATACTCTCAAATTACACCTCCCTAAAGAAGTATAAGTGGTCGTCATCAAATAAAGAACCGAACTTATAGGTTAGGGTCAATCCCACGAGGAATATGGTTCACACTTAAACTTAACTCACTATTATATCCGTTTAGTCAAACTATATTCCTCGTGAGATCGACCCCAATCTACAAGTTAGGTTCTTTATTTGACGACGACTGCTTATACTTTTTTAGGGAGGTGTAATTTGCCTATCAAATTTTGGCGCCGCTGCCGGAGAATTTGGATTTTAGATTAAGTTTAACTACATTATTGAAATTTAGTCAAGTACTTCCCGATTTTACGTTTTTGTTTTAGTTTTTGTTTTCTACAGGTTTCAACTCTAGTGTATGCCAAGTACATAGACTCGAGGTGAACCCTTGACCCCCTACGATCCTGTATTGAGAAAAACTTTGAGGAAAGTGGCTAATCAATGGGTACACAATAATCCAATTGGAGAGGGTCAAGGAGATAGAAATGAGTAACTAAGGTGTTTGCGTCGTGCCGCGACGTTAAATTAAGCGCTTATTGGGAGGCAACCCATTTAGTAGTATAATTTCTTATTTTATTTTATTAGTGTCACATTTTTTCTTTTGGTCTTGTTTTTGCAGATTAGGGGAAGTCTGAGTACCAAAAAAAAGAAACACATTTGAGCTTAAGTGTGGGGTGCGTATGACCCTTGATGAAAAGAAAGAGAACATGCTACTAGCTAGGCCTAAATGCCTCAGGGAGTTTTTCTAACCCTTCTTTTAAATTTTATTTGATGCTTTGGGGACATAGCATCTTTTTAGGTGTGTGGTGGAGGAATGAATTATTAGTTTTTACTATTTTATTGAGTTTTCTTTTTAGGATGGGTTCCTTGGCTTTTGTTTCCGGTTCTTTTCGTGAGAGTAGTCCTTTTGAACCGAGTGTCTTTTATGTTTTTTAGGAATAAGATTTCTTTTTTTAAAAATTGAGAGAAAAGAAAAGACCCTTTTGAGTGGTGTGATACTTGTTATATAGGCCTAATCTTTTGAGTAGTACTTTCTTATGAATGCTTGATTGATAAGAAAATTACAGACTCTTTGACACCTAAGCTCATGGTTGTGACTTTGTATAAAACTTATTTTATTTTGTAGTATGTTATGATCCTGTCTCTCTTAGAAGTGATACATCTTGATTAATACTTGTGCCATGTGTGGTGAAAATTTGTTTATTCCATGTTTTGCATCTTAGTCTAAAACTTGCCCTGCATGTTATTGAAGCGAAATTAAAAGTGTTGCTTTGTTTAGGAGATGATAATAGGGGCTTTCTTTGATTTGTCTTGTAAATTTTAGCCTTTTCAGATATTATATCACCAGTTAACCCTTTTGAGCCTTTTAGCCTATATTTTTCTTGTAAACCACATGATTGAGCCGAATCATTTTTTATTGATACCATAATTCTATTTGACCCAAAAAGAAATCCTTAATGCACTATGTAAGAAGAAAGATGAGAATAATGTAGAAGTAGGAAAGGGTGGAAATGCTTGGTTTGTAGTTAATGGAACAAGAAGAGGTAAAAGATAAGATGGCCCATGATTGCGATCCAGACATCTCATGTTTCCCTAGAAAAGTTGTAAAACTCTGTGTTGGCCTTGGTCCTTCCTAGGACATTGTGCACTTTAACTTGGGCTGAAAGTCTAAGTTGAGGGTGGCTACTTTAGAAGTTACCTTGATGATGGCCCTGGTCCTTCCAAGGACATCGTGCAGCTTAACATATGTAAAGTACGTAAGTTGAGGGTGGCTATTATGAATGAAAACTAGAAAAAGAAAAAAAATGATTGAAGCATTCTTGAGTTGATGAGCATTACTTGTGAAATAATTGTTGAAGAGATGGCTGAAAATAAAGAGAGAAACATAATGGGTGATGAAGTCTAAAATTGCAAAGTGCTTAAGGAAGTGTAAGTCACTATTATATAGTTTACCTACGCGTCCCCTAACCTACATTATAACCCGTTGAAGTCCTATTTAATTCTATTCAAGCATGCTTAATTAGTGGAGATGAACATAATGGGAAAGCTTATGGTTCTTTGTGCATACATGTGAATTTTATTTGTGAGTGTGAGAGTTGTTCTTGATATGAAGTTTTTAATTTATATTCAATCTTTTGAATTGAGTGTGTGGACTATGTCTTCTTGTGAGGGGACTTGTTTCATGACGGATAGGTGATTTTGTTAACTTTCTTTGATGAGAGTAGGTGAGAAAGCTTAAATTTGATTAGTTCAAAGTCCTTCTTTGAGGTTAAGAGGTTAGAGGTTTGTTGTTTATTTGGATGTCTTGCATAATGAATGAGAAGTCTACTTGATGTTTTGAAATTGATATATGGCCTAATTGTTTGTACTAACCAAAGTGATGGCATTCCTATTTTGATTTTTTGAGATGAGCTATAATGTTTGCTCGAGGACGAACAAAAGTTTAAGTGTGGTTTTTACTGTTTTGTTGAGTCTTTTTGAGTAGTTTTGGTACTAACTAAGTCTCCACAGGTATCATGGCCCCCAAGCAAGCTCTAACTTATGCCGCCAAGGGAAAATCCAAATATGTCGCTCCTTCGCAACGTCTGATAATTGAGGAGGACACTGAGTACATTCTTCCCACCACCAGGACCTCCCCCACTACTCCCCGCACTACCAGGAACCGAGCTTAGCAGGTTCGCTCCGACTTGAGCAAACTCAGATATCTCCAGCGACAGTCCGTCACCTATTAGAGTTGAGCCTAGTCCCAAGGCTGATGAGACTAACATATGGTGTGTCTCAGTCCAGTTTCAACTGTACAGATATGGGACAATGTTGAACGAGCACCAACGGATGACTCAGACTATCACTGAGGAGAGCAAGGTTCTCACTGGCAGCCTCCACAACGCACCAGCTATTGAGGAGCTTTTCCGCCGAAACCGATGCGAGTGGATGGCAAGAAGCCCCGGGAAATACAGTGAGGAACTAGCCAGAGAGTTCTACGCATCTTATGCTCCCACTATCAGGAATTCCATCTCCAAACGGGCCAAGCCCGTCGCTCAGCCTCCACTTAAGTCTGTACTAGTGCGGGGTTGTACAGCCAACATCTCGGAGGTCACAATTCGCAGGTTTCTATATGGCCCAGCCCACACTCTGCCCATCAATACTGCAGAGTTTGACTATAGGATGGGCATCATTCAGAGTGGGGCATTTCAGAGAGATGTCGAGCAGAGGGAGACACTATTGTGATGGCTGGCTAGTCACATTGCTTAGGACAGAGAGCCTGATGAGTGGGTCCAAACACCTCACCTAGGTATAAGAAAGGCCATACTGAGCTTCCTTGCAAAGTTCCTTTGGGTGCTGGTTCGAAATATATTGTCCCCAACTTTGGCGGACAATGTGGTTACAAGGGATCGGGACATGCTGATTGCAGTCATGTTAGAGATCAACTTTGCTCACATATTGATAGCGTAGATCACCCTACCCTTCCCGTGTTTCATTTTCCAGCTCTGCAGGGATTTTTCTGTTCCAGTGTGGCATTGTGACCAGTTGCATGATGCAACCAAAACTCTAGACATTTGCCTCATTCGGGATGATGCCAACCTCACTGCACCGTGGAGAGAGCCATGGGTTGAGGTGCCACCTCTAGGTGCTGATCTTGCTAGCGATGGTGAGCAGCTGCAGGCCGATGACTCCACCATTCCGGCCACTACATCAAACACTCATGCTCCACTATTTTTGGCCACCAGTCAGGTCCCTAGCTCATCTCGAGCCACTCTCTCTTTAGGGTCCACCTCCATCCTTCTAGCCTGAGTCTAGAAGCTAGAGGCAAAGATGGCCACTTTGCTTCAACATGTGAATCCATCGATGCAACGGTATATAGCGGAGTCCAAGGCGAGGATAGAGCAAATGATGGGCCAGAAGGTCCAGGCCATTCATAAGCGCATGGATGCCTTTAAGTTGTGTGTCCTAAAGAGGCCAGCCCCTACCATAGATTTGACCACTTTCCGGACGGAGTTGGCTAGCCTCCATGATTATGTTACTGCAATCCTAGCCCCTGAGAGACTGAGCCTAAGTCTACCCCTACGGTGCCGGAGGATAAGGTGGTGATGACTGCCTTATTTGGCAATACCATGCCACCACTAGACTCTTCCTGCACTGCTGGGAAGCTTCCACACTCCGACCGCACTACCGACACTGAGGAGGCTCGTATATTGAGGAAGAAGGAGCGCTAGCAATTAGAGGAGGCTACGAGGGCGTCGTTACTGGATGAGGAGCGTAGACAGCAGTGGGTCTGAGAGATAGGTGTTGGCCCATTTGTCTGTGTAAGGACTACTGAGGGTGCTGGGATAGTTGATGGGAGCGCTACTAATGGTATTCCTAGTCTTGATCATGTGGGCTCTGGGAAACGGGATCCACCCACTTCTTGAGAAGTCTTTAGTACATATGCGCCACAGGTTTGCTTCACCCTATGCTTTACTTTTGATTTTTGTGCATAGGGAACTATTGCACCTTATTTTATTGGGGGTGGGGTAAATGGATTGTGAGTGATAGGGTGAAGTCTGAGTAACCCAACTCATAATCCTCTCTTGGGGTTTTCTTGCCTGTGTTATTTACCCTCAAGAGACTATTTTAATTTCTGTTGAACCAGCATGTTTAGGAATGTATGTGTAGAAGTAAGTAGAAAAATGAAAAGCATGATGGCATAAAAAGAATGAAAAAAAAATGATTCCCGTCCAAAAAGTTTGAAATGTGCTAGATCTTTAGTCTTGATAAGTTGAATGTGCTGGATCTCAATATGACATGATAAGGAACTGATTTGACTTCATGACTTAAGCTAAAACTTGAACTGGATAATCAAATAATCTGATAATGAAATAATGTGCCAAGTGTGGGTGAGAAAATCTTGAATGTTCATATAGTGTGTGCCAATCTAGAACTTGCCTCGTTGGTCCTGCTAAGATAATCTAGGCTAGAAGTCGTGAAATGATCATAGGCCCTTTTTCAAATAATTCCACTCAAGCCTAAAATGATCCAACCAAATAAAATAAATGTTCCCTTTGATCCAAATGTTTGAGACTAATATAGACCACTTCTATCAATTCACCTAACTCACCTTCCCTAAAATACTTGTTTTGGCATCAGTCCCTCCTTAGACATGTGCACCATAACTTAGGTCAAAATCCTAAGTTGAGGGTGGCTAATTCAAAAGGTTACCTTAATATTGGCCCTAGTCCGACATCGGATATTGAGCACCTCATAGGTTGGTGTCGATCCAACGAGGAATATGGTTCAGACTTAAACTTTACTCACTATTATATATGTTTAGTCAAACTATCTCTGAGACAAGTAAATAAAGGGGGGGGGCGGCGTTGTTGTAAGCAAATAACATATTGTTGATTAAGTAACAAGTGAGCAGGATTTAAACTTTAAGTTATCAATATGAGAGAGAAACTAGGGTGTATTTGTTCCCCATGAGAATTTAACACAGTAATCCTAATAATAGTAATCATTTCCTAGTGTTTTACATGCAAAGTTGGTAAGTTAGGTATCCCTAAGTGATTGGTCCTCCAAATAGGGAATTTCACTATGCACCTTGATCCGGCTACGAGTGTATACTTTACTAACCCTTACCTTTACCTCAGATTAGACATCACATCAATGTATGGCTTAGTTTTCACCCTCGCACCAATTGAAATTAGACTATTATATAACATCCACTAAATCTCTGTTGTTTATTCTTTTCTCATTCATTACCTCCTTGGTCCGGCAAGTAGGAACAAGGCGAGTTCTAACGTTTGCAATCATTAAAAGGACCTCTACGAAAAAGAATTACCAATACATTCATAAACACTATTCAAGAATTACTTAATTATTATTCATACGTTGTTAATTTCTCATGGTTCGCACAACCTTAGTTGTGGAATTAGTTAATCATGCTTGAATGAACACAATTCATGTTTTGATAAAAAGAATTCATGAACTTACGATTAGAGTAGATGAAACCCGAAATCTCCAATTGAATTTCATAGTGAAAATCTTATAAACCGAAATCTGGAATTAAAATTGCTAAAGGTTGCAAGTTAATTCCCAAAAACACCAAAACTAAGAGTTTACAATAATGTCTAACCAAATAAGAAGAAGAAAAGAACCCTCAAAAGTATTTCCTATGAATGATCTTCCCCAAAATAATTATTTCTATGGACTATTTATAGATATAGAAAAACCTAAATAAAATAGTTGAGTCCAAATTAAATTAGGAATCCAAAACCCGAAGGAATTGGATTCCCTTTTTTTTCGCCTGATCAGTAGCTGTAACAGACTCAATTTGTGTGTGTCTTCCTTTGCTTCCACGTGGCAGTTCTTCACTTTGCAGTTCACAATTTGCAATTTGCAATCTTCTGTAAGTTATATATTTAATTCATTAATTTGCCTGCTTGATTTCCTTCTTCAACCTTCTATCTTTAATTCGGTTTAGCTCCAAACTTCTTCATTTTTCCACCAATTTAATCCTACAAATAAAATATACTATTTAGCACAATCCATAAAATTCCTGCTCAAAAAGGAAAAATACAAATAATAAATGTGAGGCAAATAATGATTAAAAATATGTATTTTGACCTCACATAAGCCATATGTGGCTATGAGGTTTGATGTTCTTCCGGATGTGTTGTTACATCCTTTTTTTTTCTCTACTCCTATTGGTTATTCTATTGTGGCTAAGAGGGTCTATAGAAAGTATCCCATTTTCTTGTCCCATAGAGTTACTCTTTTTGACTTGGTAGAGCTTGATATGCTAGATTTTGATGTTATCCTTGGTATAGATTGGTTGCACTCATGTTATGCTTCTATTGATTATAGAACTTGTGTAGTCAAGTTTCGGTTCCCAAATGAGCATGTCCTTGAGTGGAAAGGGGGAAATTCTATGCCTAAGGGTCAGCTTGTCTTTTATCTTAAACCTAGAAAGATGATTTCTAAGGGTTGCATTTACCATCTAGTAAGGGTGAGGGATGTGGATTCCGAAGCCCTTAATCTTGAGTCGGTCCCCGTTGTTAATGAGTTTCCAGAAGTGTTCCAAGATGATTTACCCAGTATTCCTCCCGAAAGGGAAATAGACTTTGGTATTGACCTTCTCCCAGATACGCAAACTATTTTTATTCCTCCTTACTGTATGGATCCGGCAGAACTGAAAGAGTTGAAACAACAATTGAAGGATTTGCTGGATAAGGGTTTCATCTGACCGAGTAACTCTACATGGGGTGCTCCAGTTTTGTTTGTTAAAAAGAAAGATGGTTCTCCTCGTATGTGTATTGACTATCGTCAATTGAACAAGGTGATCATTAAGAATAAGTATCCTCACCCAAGGATAGATGATTTATTTGAACAACTTGAAGGAGAAAGTTATTTCTCTAAGATTGATCTTCGATCGGGTTATCACCAATTGAGAGTGAAAGAGGATGATATTTCGAAGACAGATTTTCGAACTTGGTATGGTCATTATGAGTTTTTGGTAATGTCGTTTGGGTTGACTAATGCTCCAGTGCAATTATGGATTTGCTGAATAAAGTGTTTAGACAATATATTGAGTCATTTGTGATTGTGTTCATTGATGATATATTGATCTATTCGAGAAGTGAGAACGAGCATATTGGTCATTTGAGGATCGGATTGCAAATTCTTAAGGACCAACAACTTTTTGCAAAGCTTAACAAATGTGAGTTTTGGCTGAGGTCCGTATCTTTTCTTGGTCATATTGTTTCAAGTAAGAGTATTGAGGTAGATTCTAAAAAGACAAATGTGGTCAAGAGTTGTCCTAGACCTCTAATCCCTTCGGATGTTAGAAGTTTCTTGGGTTTGTCCTATAGAAAGTTTGTTGCAGGATTTTCTTCAATTGTCTCTCCATTGACGGCTTTGACTCAAAAAACAGCTCAGTTCATATGGTCCGAAGCATGTGAGAAGAGTTTCCAAGAGTTGAAAGATAGACTTACTTCCGCTCCGGTGTTGACTTCACCGGAAGGGATCGATGGTTTTGTGGTTTATTGTGAAGCCTCGAGAATTGGGTTAGGGTGTGTGCTTATGCAGAATGGGAAAGTTATTGCCTATGCCTCAAGGAAACTTAAGATTCATGAGAAGAATTATCCTACACATGACCTTGAACTAGCATCGGTTTTTTTTGCCTTACAGATTTGGAGTCATTATTTGTATGGGGTACATGTAGATATGTTTACCGACCACAAGAGTTTGCAATATGTGTTTAATCCGAAAGATTTAAATCTTCGCCAAAGAAGGTGGGTTGAGTTATTAAAACATTATGACATGAGTGTTCTCTATCACCCGATAAAGGAAAATGTGGTAGCTGATGCGCTTAGTCAGTTATCTATGGGTAGTGTTGATCATATTGAAGAAGAAAATAAAGATTTGGTTCGAGATGTTCATAGATTTGCTCGATTAGGTGTTCAGTTAGTAGACTCCACCAAGGGTGGTGTTATGGTTCACAATGGTTCTAAATCAGCTTTTGTGGCAGATGTGAAAGCCAAGCAGGTTCTTGATCCAATTTTAGTTGAATTTAAAAAAGCGATGCTTAAGAAATCCGTTGAGGCTTTCTCCCAAGGGGGATATGGTGTACTTAAATATAAAGGTCGTTTGTGTGTTCCAAATGTTGATGACTTGAGGGAACATATCTTGACAGAAGCCCATAGTTTATGGTATTCCATTCACCCGGGAGCCACCTAGATGTACCGTGATTTGCAAGGTCTATTGGTCAAATGGGATGAAGAAGAATATTGAGGGATTTTTTGCTAAGTGTCCGAATTGCCAACAAGTGAAAGTTGACCATCAGAAACCGGGAGGTTTGTCCCAAGATATTAGCATTCCTACTTTGAAGTGAGAAGATTTGAACATGGACTTTATTGTTTGTTTGCCTCGCACCCGACGACAACACGACTCGATTGGGTTATATCACGATCACATCATAGTATTACACATCATCTGTCTCAATCACAACCATATCACGACCACATCATAGGATTACACATCATCTGTCCCAATACCAATGTTTGTATCAATCATAGCCTACTCATGCTCTTCTATCCCCTCAATATCGGTTATCATATGACTTATTCAACAAATCCAAGTCACATATAACACATTTAGCTCGTTTTATTCCCCATCTTTCA